>PVIC010000138.1:97895-161291 GCA_004025085.1 Thryonomys swinderianus | reverse complement strand
TCCTTCCTTCCTTCCTTCCTTCCTTCCTTCCTTCCTTCCTTCCTTCCACTCTTCCGCAGAAAAGCTCATTACAAGATCAACTGCTCTTTCTTTTCTTAACCACTTCCTGTTTCCTCTCCGAGACCTGACAGTTTAATTTCCCTCAAAGACCACCACTATCAACAAAAAACAACTCTCTCTAAGGTCACCAATTACCCCTTAATTCCCAAATTGAACAACTATTTTATAGTCTTTACCTTTTGTGACATCTCTGAAGTATGTAACTAGCCAAGGACTTCTGCATAAAACAATCTGTTCCCTTAGTTACCACTAAACGTTCCTTTCCTACTCCCTTTCCTATTTATCTGATGAATCCTCTTCACTTTACCTTCTGGGTCTCTGCTCTCACTGCCACTTTACACTGTAAATTCTGCCGTGCCCTAGAATTCTCAATCCTTCTTAATACTCAGTATTTTAACTTGGGAATAGTACATATTCTCAGAAGTTCCATGGCAACTACATGATGATAACAGCTAAATCTCTTTTTTTACTACTCTGATGAGCTCAAGGCTCATATATCTGATACCTACTGCATGTCTTACCCTTGATATTCTATCTCAAGTACAATATTCTCTAAGCTATATCAATTACTCTTTGTATGTGTGGCAATTCTGTTGTCCTGAACGACTTGTTAATGATACTACTAACCTCTCAAGTCAAAAATTGTCCTATGCTTCAATTAGATGCACAATCCCATCATTTCAATTTAAATACTCTACCTTAAATCTTTCTTGCAAAAGCTTCCTTTAGCAACTACAATAGCTTCTTATTCTTCTTCTTCTTTCTCCTCCTTCCCACCTACCCTCCATATTACCCAACATCATCTTTCTAAATTCTCTACGTGTCCTGTCAGAGTTATGCCTTAATTTAAAAACTTGCAATAAACTTTCCTCTATGCCTAGAATCATATTCAAAGTCCTTGGAATGAGGTACATTTTGTTCACTGGTCTTTCTCCTGCCTATCTCTTACAGTCACCATGAGGTTATGGTCTCTGCCATTAAACTAACACTTCCTTAAAGGTAAGAACTGTGTTTTACTCCCCTGTGTACACTTGTCTAAGAGAGTGACTAGTACATGGTAGGCCTTCAAAAATGTTGGTTAAATTAATCATACATCTGCGTGCACACATGCAAAGGTAGTATATAAATGGGTCGATTAAGATAAGAAAATGATTTTTAATGAATTATACTATTAGTGATAGATTGGAAATCAGTAGCTTAGGCGACTTGAGTCTGTTAGCATTAGCAAACATGAAAATTACACAGTTGTGTCAATCAAGAACTTCTTACTTGCTTTGAACAAGATAAGATGATTCTGGTGTTAATTGCCACCAAAAGAAACAGCATCCTCCTTGCCCCAAAGAAGTACAGCATCTGGACCTACTCTGTCCTTATTCAGAATGTTTCCTTTCTAGAAGCATTGTCCTTTAAACAAAGTTATTCTGAAATTATAGCTATTGAAACTTTTCACCATTGTCATTTCATGTCTTACATCCTTTTTTATTACAGAAAATTATATTCCTAATACATTTTTAAAAAACAAACAGCTGCTAGTAATCCAATGATTTTTCCATCATAAATTCGATTAGTTGCCCCTAAATCCACCCCATATTAGAAAGCTCAGAGACATTCGTTGTAAAAGCAACACTTGTAGATATAGTAGTTTGTTAATGGAGCTACATACTATCTAGAATATCACTAGAAAATCAGCCTAACTACCTACGCCCTCTGGTTGAGGCCATCTTTCAACCCATGATTATTACCACAAAAAAATGAATGGCTTTTTCCTTTACCTTATGACTGAAAAAAAAAAGCAATCACAATGGGTGGCACTGATTGGAAAGAGAAATAGCCATCTGTCCTTTGACATTTTGCTAGTCTTCAGAGCCTCCCCAGCTGATCACAGAAGCTCTGAAAGGCACAAGAAGAGGCCATTTCTTGGTAGAATGAATTTGGGGCAGCAAGGAACTCCTTGGAAATAAGAAGACTCACAAGTCTCTGTTCAATCTTTCTGTGCTTCCCAAAGAAGATGTCCTTTGTCCCTGAAGACTTTCTCAGAATCCTGAAATTGCCTCAAGTACAGCTTATGTATATATTTCACTTGTAAGGTATATTCTCCTGGAATTGATTTACATGCTTTAAAATAAGTTAAATGGTGATTAATGAGTTCAATAACAAAACGAACAATAAGTTTTCAGAAAAATAGATTACATACATATTCAGCTACCTTGTAGGGCTCCCCAAAAAGATCAAAGCCTGAAGAAAAGAGGTCATCTTCTTGCTGAACTTCTTGATTCCTTCGTTCCCATTCCCTTTTTTTAAGTGCAGTACGGTCTTGTTCATAGTGACTGATATGAAACAAAAAGACAAAAAGAGAAAACAATTAATTATTCATGTGAATTATCCAAATCTCTCCTGTCATCAATAAGAGAGAAACTAAGTCAATGTTACTGAAGTTGATACTGCAGAGAGAGGAATTTTTTATTTTTTTTCAAGATCCTGAATGTTTCTTGAAGATAAAGAAAAAGAGCAGAAACTTGCTTATTGGAAATTGTACTCAGGGCCACACAGGAATGGTAGAATTCCCTTCCCTTATCTTGATTACCACAAGCAATTGGCATATACCCTCAAAGTCATTCCACTACATGGAAAAGTACTGAATTAAAGTCATATTAAGTTGACAACTTTCCGAGGTTCAGAATCCACAGATGTTATGAGGACCCAGGGGAAAAGAATTATCAAAGTATGGAGCTCCAAATAAACAAGAATACGGTCACAAGCCCATAGGAACAGTCCCACCCATTTTAGTGAGGTCAAAGGGATGTAAAGATATTAAACTCTTGTGTGGATGTACATGCAAAAAATAAATAACCTAAACCCCCACATTGCTTTATGTTTGATTGCTTTCGTTTGGTCATTCTATAGTTTATTTCATAAGTGACTGAAAGCCTGTTGGGGAGTTTTATACTAAGGAAAGGGATCTAGCTTAAAACTCAAAGTATTAACCTGCAGTGAAAGAAAGCCTGTGTCAGAACCTTTGAGTGACCTTAATGCACAGATGTCTCAGGAACCCGAATTCTGTGACTCACCACCTTTCAGCCTTTCCAATGGAAGTATCAGAAATTTCTAGATAACAATTTGGATAAATTTTGACCACAGAAATGACAGAAAGGAACTTTCCTTATAAAGAAAACCATTGTCTTCATTAAATAAGATGAAATAATTAAACCTTGAGTTCAACATCTTACAGGGCATGTTGAACAACCCAAATTCAAAACATTTTAAACGCTAACATGCTAAAAGTAGAAAATTCCACACCTAACTTCATGGACAGGCCACTGTCAAACTACAGGTACACTAAAAGTATTGTCTGAAATTACTTTCAGGCTGTGTGCAGATCGTTAATGTGCAACATAAATTTCCTGTTCAGACTTGGGCCCCATCCCTAAACCTTGTCATTATGTATATGCAAATATTCCCAAGTTCAAAACCTAAACATTTGAAATCTCAAACACTTCCAGTCATAAACATTTCACACAAGGGATACTGAACATGTAGTGTACTTTGTTTTGTTCATGCCCCCCCCACTTTTGATGTAAGCTTTATCCTAAAGGAGTGCATGTATGCTGAGAAAACTTACATCAATGTATATAAAACACTTAGCAGGTGCTGTATAAATACTGGTTTCTTCCTTCATGTTAATATTTCCGTGTTAAGACTTAATTAGATAATTGACATGTAAATGAATGTAATAACTACAGGAATTATAAGAGATATACTGATATAAAAGAACAGTCAACAAGGTTTGAATACTTTTCAAACCTTAATGCCTATCATCTGTAGGCTAGTTCATTTATGAGTATCATCACTTTAAATTACAAAATTAGAGTCTACGCTATGGACTATCTATTCAGCTTAGCTAGATATCTATATACATGGATCGTAGGATGCCACTCTACTTAGTCATCTACCTTTCTTCACGGGAATCCTCAAACTGTCAGACTCAAAGCATCAGAGGCAACCATGTCATCCAGGTAAACAACTTCCATTTGTTCATTTTACAATGAGTGTAGCACTTAGGTTATTTAAATGCAAACCAACTTTCACAGTACAGACAACACTGGACACACAGCCCTTAAAGACCACTGCTGAATGTGTTCTGGGTCAACACTCTGTGTGGAAAGAGAAGGGAAGCTCCACACACCTCCCCGAATCTCCAACCCAGCATCAGGTCTTTCCCCACCAGAAAGATGCCAGGTCTAGGCCCTGGAAGGTGGCTTGTCATTTGTAGTCCCAGAGGTGCCCACAGGGGTTATGTTTTCTAGTACCACCTTTCATTTAATTCACAGGTTGAGATCGGAGCCCTAAACAGTGGCCACATATGAGCCCAGTGTTTTTGTGTCAGAGCCTGATGTGGAGTGAAGCAGGCATGGTCACATCTTCAGCCCATTAAGTGTGAACATGTGATTGGACCTAAGTACCACCTATCAGCTAGATGCAGCCCAAACCATCAGTTTGTCTGAACGTAGGCAAGACGGAGTGTCAGAGAAGGGCTGGAGTAACAAATTAAAAGCAGTATTCAGCAGGGGAGGGGCACGGAGGATTCCTTGCAAAGGCAAAGGATACTTAATTCCTTTGCCTTCCAGGCCAGATGATTCTCCACACACAAACAAGAACCAAACTGTTTTGCTTCCCAGGAATGTGAGCAAGATGTCAGTTTCCTCACTATCTATTCATTTCATGCACCTGACAGCTCCGAATGACAGGCCCATAGATCACATTTAATTCCCCTGTGAAGAGAACTGAAGTGCTTTGGTCTCTTGGCTTTGCAAACTACCTTCCCTCTCCTTGAAGGGAAAGATATAATTAAAAGCCTGAAGGAAAAAAAGGAGAAGAAGAAAAGGAAACATGCTTCAACTTGCATGACAAGTGTGCAAGCAGCCAGCAGTAAGGGCACTTCCAGGACTTTAGACATGGCTTTGATTTGTTAGGAGGCTCTTGCCTGCATTTTGGATCAGTTCATGAGCTACCAAATTCCAGACCCAAATTTGAATAGCAGATTGAGTGTGCGTGCGGGTGTTATCTGTTGCTAGCCAAACTGCCTGCTGCATTTTTTTTTAACACATTGAACAAAGAACAGTTAATTCTCATATCTCTGGCGAGAATGAATTTAGTTTCCATAGAGTTCCACTGCTCTTGGACGGCAACCAAATAGCTCCAACTTTTTCTTTCTCACTCAGCATGGCATTGTATTGAAAGCTTCACAGGGCGAGGTCTAATGAGGAACGAACTACATGGTGATGAGGCTTTCAGCACGTAACGTCACTGATTTCTCACTGAAACCAACATTACTAATTTGAAGCACCAGCTAATTAAAACCACAGCTATGTATTTAGCCTCTTGTTATACCTACTACAGTTTATAATTATGAGGACCTCTTTATCTACTCAATTAAAGTTCTTACAATTCAGGCAGGTTCTGTTTGAACCTGTGAGCCCCGCAGAGGCTACAGGAACACATATGTCTGTCCCCTGATAGTATTATGTACCTTTACACTTCCAGGTTTATTTTCCAAAGGAAAGAGGGCTGCAGGACCCACAGAGAAATGCATGAGCCAGAAACCTGAATTAATCATGATATTATTTTTCTGAACAATATGAGTTTATTCACAGTGACGAGGACAGGACGAATTGGTCCAATCACCATGAAAACCCACCTTCCTTCTGAGAAATTAAACTAAAATGATCAGGTCAAGGACTCACCACTCTTAACAAGTTGGGATAATTTTCCAGCTTTTTCCTCAGAGAAATAATGAGATTTGTCACATCTGAAGGATATACAAACCAGCAACCACTCAAAACCAAATTTATTCTTTGATAAATTAGCCAAAGGCCTTTGGTTTCTTTGCACAGCCCATCTTTTGCAGTCTGTATTCACTGACATGCATACTGGCTGAGGGGGAAAGGACAGAAAGAACAAACTCAATCCTCGCGCCATAATCCCTGTACTCTGGATGGCTGAAGCAGGATGATCCTGAGTTTGAGCCCCACCTGAGCCATTTAGCGATGTAGTGAGATCCTGTGTATACAAGCATTTGCTGAAAGGGCTGTTCAGTGCAAAGGCCCTGGGTTCGGGCTCCAGTAGAGAAGTACAAGAAGGGGAGTGGGAGCTTCACTTAATGATTCTGTTCCTTGCTCCCACCCAAGTCCCTGTGAGAAGCTCTTCCCTAGCAAGGGGCTCTCATATTAGCTGTGTTTTCAACCCACCTGTGTGCTTCCCTACCCTCCTACAACAGGACGATTGCTCTCATTTTCACTAGAGGAGGAAACTAAGGCCTCCTAAAATGACAGCAGCTGCTTCAAGCCCTCATCAAGTGAATGACAAAGAAAGGTTTGAACCTGCTTCTTGTCCATCTTCAGATTCAAGTCATTTCTTCTGCTTATTTGCCCCATCTCTTAGAAACCCTCCTATCCTTGTTCTTACCCCTGGCCTCATATGTTGGTAACTATGACCTTGCATGTTAGAAGCCCTAAGTGTATTCATGTGATGATGAGATGCAGGACATACGAAGGTTCTCTGAGATCTAGAAAATTCAATTATGCCTTCAATTATTCAATTATGTCTTCATTAGTACACAGTGGTAGCTCACTTGGCCAAGCGTGCAGACTGTCTTTCAGAACAAAGACCTTTACAGTGGGAAGAGACTTTAGCAATCATCTACTCATGGTGCCCTCATTTTACAGATGAAGAAATTGAACTGAAAGAAGGTAATGGCCCTCACGGTAGCATTGTGGCAGAACCAGAGGCTTGAACCCAGGTTCTCCCATTCCCAGTATCACGGCCTGTCCCTTCTGCATCCGGGCTTTCCATCCCACTCCAGAATAAATGCTAGTCCATGTGCACTCCGATGGTCAAGTCTCCCCAGGATTGCATTTTATTACAAATCGCCAGTAGGGAAAAACTTAGGAATTTAATTTGGATTCAACTGTAGAAAGAAACATTAGTTTCCTTATATCAGAAGGAACCTACAGACCCTAAAGGGATTATAAAAATTAACTGCATCTGTACGGAAGAGGTAAGAGTAGGAAGAGTGAAAACCAGTCTGTGTCCATCTGGTTTGAGTAGTTTATGAAGCTTAATAACCATTGTGAATTTAATTTGGTTTTTTTACAAAGTTACCAGTGGTAACTTTTTCGAAAACAACATTGTTTTAAAATGACATTTGTTTAAAAATATTGCTGACACAGGATTCACTGTGTCCTAGTCCAGCTGTACTACACATTTCTAGTTTGACTAATATCTTTGTAAAAGCATAAAAATGCATATTTAATTCACCCGAGGGACAAAGATAAGTTATAACTCACTTTTTGTGTCTCTTCTGAATGGATTACTATCTTCTGTAAAATTTTTAGATTATTCTTAATGGATTACTATCTTCTGTAAAATTTTTAGGTTATTCTTTTTTTTTTTTTTTTTTTTTTTTTTTTTTTTTTTTTTTGCTTTTTGGAGACAGGGTCTCACTTTGTAGTTCAGGCTGGCCCTGAGCTCACTATGGTGCCCAGGTAAGCCGCCGCAAACTCAGCAATCCTCCTGTCTCTGCCTCCCGAGTGCTGGGATTACAGGCGTGAGCCACCACGCCCAGCATTATATGTGGTAACCAGGGATCGAACTCAGGTCCTTGCGCTTGCAAGGCAGGCGCCGGAACCACTGAGCTAACCCTCCGGCCCTTTAGGTTATTCTTAATCCATATTTTGGGGTTCCAAGTGATATTTCTTCAGTGTCAAGCCCTAGTTTTAATTTGACTCCAATCTAAGGTTTACAGGCCTTCTTTTGGCAAAAGAGTAAAACTTTCCTATCTAATACCCTTAAAATAAATGCCAAATTCTGCACTTGCTTTTTTTCTGCTACTATCCAGAAATACCTAAATGCTAAGGGCTAAATTAAAAATAGTAAATAAGATCATAATTTATTTCACACATACATTGAAGAAATGTGGGAGAGAACCTTGGATCTGGAAATGCGAATCATGGAAAAGAGATAATCAGGCCATGGAAAGGGAAGAAAATTTTCAAAATCATTGTAACCTCCTAAGTCATATTTAGATAACAGGACTCACAAATACCTCTGTCTTTGGCAACCACTCTTTCCCCATAAGCACTGACTCTCATGAAAGAAAATCAAGATGGAAATGAAAAGGAAAGAAAATATGTGGAATATTTACTCAAGGAATATGACAGCTACCCATCTGGCCATTCCAGTTTCTTTAGGTCTTAGGGAAATAGGCCAAGGTAATTCATATGGTTTCCTTAAATCCGTACTTTACAAAATGATGTTGATGCCAGTCCCTGCAGAAATCCTGATGCAAACAGATTTACTATTCCAGTGCAGGGGAACCTTAGAGCTACTTCACTACTTCCACTCCTGAAAATGGTAGCAAAGATTCAACTCAGCCAAAAAGCTTTCCTAATTATCCTCTAGTGAGGCCACACAGACTCTCTGGTACCACCTTTGCTGCCTTGTTTCTGTCTCAGCTGGTTCCCTTCTCTTCTAGTCCAACTTTTTATTGTTATACTGGCTTGCCTGAGATACCATCCACATGCCACACAATTTCACTCATTTAGAATGTACAGCTCAGTTATGTTTAGTATATTCAGTTTTGAAACCATCATAGGGACATGATTTTATAAGATTTTAACCAACCCAGAAAGAAGTCTTGTATTCTTTAGACACTATCCTTCTCTGCTCCCACTCAGATCAGCCCTAAGCAATTAGCAGTCTACTTTCGTTTTGAATAAATTTGGTTTTTTTCTGGATGCCCTGTGTTATAATTTGTACCTAGGTGTCCCCCCAAAGTGTCATGTGGTCATGGGTAAGACTTTTTCAGAGGTGGCAGGATCTAAAGTGTGGGACACTGGAGTTGATTCATGGTGCCGTAGAATTAAGGGTACTAGTGCTACCTGCCCTAAGCAGTCTGGATAAAAGGGGTAGAAAGGTGTCGTTAAGATCTCTTGTTGTTTTGCTCACTTCTGGCCACCATGAACTATTCTCCTCTGCTAACCTGCCTTGGAGCCAGTCAGTTATGGATTGAAACCTGTACATACTGTGAGCCAAATAAACCTTTCTGCCTTTAACTTTAGTTGTTGGATATTTTGTCTCAGCAATGAGAGTAAAGTAATGAAGACAGAATCTGGTACCAGAGAAGTGGAGTCATTGCTGTGACTCTACCTGACCATGTGATTCAAGCCTTTGGGACTGGCTTGTAGGAACAGTTTGGAAAGGTTTGAAGATGCTGCTGAAAAAATAGAGCTGGAATAACTTCAGCTATACTGTACGGGAAATTCTTGTGAGAGTTCAGATGCCAGTAAAGACCAAACTTGGGAGGTTTCTGTTGGGAAGCAGGACTGCGTTGGCTGCTGGACTCCAGACAATGTGTCTTATGCTTTGGCAGGAAGTTTGTCTGCATTTTGCTTGTGTCCAGATACTTTGCCTGAGACTGAGAGGACAAGTTAATCTGGCAGAAGATATTTGAAGTCTACCTAATGTCGAGGCCTTGGCATGGCTACTATTGGGGGCTTTTAGCCAGATTTATGTTAGGAATCAACAGCAAAGAACCCAGAAGAATAATTTAAAACATTTTGACAGTGGCCAGAAAGGAAGCTTTAGTAAAGCTGTGCACTGCAAAGACAGAGCAGAAAAGATCTTGACTAGTGAGAAGAAACAGGAAAATAGAAAAGACAGCCTAAGGATATCACAAGAAGCATCATGACTCGACCCTTTGCAGCCTCAAAATTGTAAAAGTAGAAGACTGATTTGAGAAGAGAACCCCTGAACATCATGTTCTAGAAGCCTGGCGGCCTAGAGAAGTTATTATTCCAGACCTGGTTTATAGGCACTTGACCCTTATATCCAAGAGAGAAAGAAGCCCAGCTACTCCTCCAGCGGGCAGCACACCTTAGCATCATCCACATGGTGCTGGTTTTAGGTGCAAGCAGAATGCAGAGTTATGGGGTCAGGAAGGCTTCGACCCAGATTCCAGGAGGAGTCCTGGGAGGCCAGGCAGTATACCCGAGAGGGCAGTGTGTGAAGCTGCGAGTATGAAGCTGAAGACCTCAGCTGAAGACCCCAGAAGTTTGGAGATGCCGGGCATGTGGATCCTCTGAGGAAACCTACACCGAAAGAACAGAGGCGGCCCCAGAGAGAAGCCATGGGAGCTACGACCCCTGGCAGTCCCATAAGGATGAGCCACCCGAGTCTTTCGGAGTTCACAACTTGCCACACATTGCTTGGGTTCTGGAAGTGGAGGTATAGGGTCTACTGTCTGCCCTGCTGGATTTGGGACTTGCTTTAGTCCCACTCCTTTGTATTCCTCTACTTTAAAAAAAAATTGTTTATTTTTTAAAATTTTAACATTTATTCCCCTACTTTTTAAAAAATTTCACTCTCTTTGCATTTTTGAAGAATATACTATCATCACTTTTAACTTTTGGAATGAAAATGTCTATCTTACACCACGAAAGTTAGAAATGCTTAACTTTCTTTTCCTTTGTACAGGTCCTTGCAGCTAAGGGTTCACCTTCAGTCTCAGAGGAGACTTTGGACTTGGATTTTTCAGCAATGATGAATTAGGACTTTGACAACTCTTAGAGATGGACTAGATGCTTTTTTTACATAAAATAATATACATGAGTCTTTCCGGGACCCAGGGCTGGAATGCTATGGCCTGTGTTTAGATGTCCTCCCCCCATACCAAAACTCAGTGGGGTCTTAGGTGCAGCTTCTTCAGAGGTGGCCAGATCTAAACTGTGTGATGCTGGAATTGATTTATGGTACAGTGCTAAGTTCAAGGGCACTGGGATTAAAGGTGAGTGCTACGTGCTCTAGACAGTCTGGATAAAAAGGACAGGAAGACCCTGGTAAGGTCTCTTGTTGTTTTTGCTAACTTCTGCCTTCCATGAACCGTTCTCTTCTCCTCTGCTATGTGTCACCCTGCCTTGCAGCCTCCTGATTACGGACTGAACTAAGTAAATCTTCCCTTCTTTAACTGTGGGTGTCGGGTATTTGCCTCAGTAATGAGAAAAGGAACTAAGACAGTGATGATACATAGAATTACACGGCACACGGTCTTCTGTGTCTGTGTCTGTGTCTGGCTTCTCTCGCTGAGCATAATATTTGCAAGGTGTAACTGTGTTGCTGCATAGATCAGTACTTCATTTCTTTTGAGAGCTGAGTAACATTCTACTATACAGGTATTCTGGGTCCTGCCGCTCCACTTTCAGTAAGAAGGCTCAGTTCTCTGCATTTTTCACGATTTAAATGGCCTCTTCCGTGTCTCCCATTAGACTTTTCACTCCTTAAATTCAGAGGCATTTAAGTCATTTACCACATCCTACAAGCAAACACAAAGAACCTTTCTATACATAAATAGACAGAATCAGATATACATATTGTGAAGAATATGCAGGTTCGCTAGAAAACTAGTGTGCGGTTTAGGTTTTGGATGAAATTATTTTGCCTAGCCTAGCAAACTCCCAAAATGATGGTATAATCTCTCTAACAAATACAGTACCAAATATTCAGCTCCAAAGATGTTTTCACTTACCTATGAAAAAGACTAACCTGACACCAATCAGAGACAAGTGCTCCTGTTACTGGAGAGGAAAGCTTTAAAGAGCATAGCACTGTTTCCAAAAGGCTGGCTTCTAGACTCAGAAAATATGGGATGGGCTCTATCTCTTTTACTTAGAAGTTGTTCGATCATTAATAAATCATTTTATATTCATCAGCTTTGGTTTCCTTATGCATAAGGTAGCAATAATCTTTATATCCTCTCCCTGTGCAGCTAGTGTAAAGGTTAAGTATGACAGTGAATAAGAAAAGTTTCTGTAAACTACTAATGGCCACTCATAGTTAATGGATCAGATCAGTGGCACACAGTCTTGCTTTTTTACTTCCATCACACAAAGTTACGCTACACATTCACACATTTGATCCTTAGCAACACCCAGAAAATTGGTAACACAGAGGTTGTTGTCTTCATTTAAAGATAGGAAACAGTCATGACACTGTACCTGTTAACCCAGTCCATGAGAGCTGCATCTAGTACAGCACTCCTCAGATTCTTAATCCATTGTTCTTTAAAAAGCCCATGTTACCACTCAGCCTCTTCGTATGCCAAAGATATTTCCATATTCCTTCTGTTAGATTTTTACCCTACGAAATTATAGCAGCATTTCATTTATTTTCATTTCTATTCTTTATTTTAATGGCTTTAAATTCTGAGGGTGGATTCAGGCCTCATGCATGCCAAGCAAGGGCTCTATACTGAGCTATATCCCTCCCCATATAGCACAGTGTTGTTAGCTGAGGTCTAAAGTCTCTCTAGTAAAATGATTAAAGTAAGGCATATCATTGCCATTATTATTATTAATGATGCATACTTGTGATACATAATAATTATACTTATGTAGGGCAGTTGTTATACATGTGTATATCATCTTAATCATGTTTATCTCCCTTTCCCCTCCTGGCCCTCTCCTCTCCTCCAATCCCTAGGACTACTTCCCATCAAAGTCCATCTCTCTAATTACTTTCACATATCTTTTGTTTTTGTCTTTAAATTATTTGTATTTTGGATTTCCTCATATATGAGAAGCTATGTGGTTTTTAGCCCTCTATGTCTGATTTTTTTTTATCAGCTCCATTAGAAATTTTTTCTTAGGCTCCTATATGAACTTTTTAATGAATTTATTTATTTTAGTATATATTTGCAGATCATAATGTTTACATTCATGGCCTTTGAAACAGAGGCACCAAACTGATTAATGAATGAATTTCATTCACGTATCAATATTGACTTGAGTTTTAACATAGTATATTTTTAATTAAAATATTTCTTTGCTAATTCCCTTCTCTATTGGTGACCCATGGAAATAATGGAAGGAATATTTTATAAATTCTCATACCTAGGTCACATGTTAAACTAATTGTATTGGAATCTTCTAGGGTGATCCCCAGACATCCACTATACAACAGTGTCTAGTCTTTGCATGTGATAAAATCATACATTTCTTTATTTGACCCATTTGGTGTGCCTAAGTCTGATAGACTTAACCTGTACAGATCATTTAACTCTTCATTACCAAGTTGAAGATAGATAGCTTTAGAGAACTGATATGTTCTTCTATGCAGAAATCCATACTGCTGATACATGTAAGGAAAAATGCCCAAAAGTGAAGCCAGTCATTATGAGAGTAGACTTGGCATGCAGAACAGTAAGAATAATATAATCAGAGGTTAGTCTGGGAACCAAAGAAGATTCTGGTCATCCTCACAGTATTACAGGCTCTCTCAGAGAGGCACATCCACATGTTTAAGCTCTGCTCACATGAGAAGCAATGTACAGTGGATTCAAGGAGCATGTCTCAAATCTGAACTCCTTGCAAAATATCTTGGCTTATAAAGGGATCTGGGAGTATGGTGTAGATTCTTCTCTGAAAAGCAACCAGAGGGTAGGCACTCAAATGGATACTGATCACCAACAATATTGAAGGAATACAATGAAACTGTTTCTTAGACCATTCCATTTTAATGGAAATGCCACTTTTCTATAGAATGACCATGACTCCAGCAACCCCAAATTTCCCATCTGCCTGTAGTGGTACTTAGGACATGAAGAACTTTCTAGAAGCCTGTTAAAATATACTCTAAAAGTAGCCTCTCTGATGAAATTAAATTCTTTTATCATCACACATTATACCAGTTGGCTAAGAGATATGGTCCGATACTTCTCACCACTTGATAAGGACGTTCACCTCACCAACAAGTGTTCTTTCTTGCCTCTCCTAGGCAACTCCGATTGTGGAATAGAGGTATTCCTTTACAGCTCTGCCTGCATCTCGTTCAACCACAGGTCAAGCGCTGCCCTAGTCTCTCAGATGCACACACTCCACTACAAGGAGACTCCAGTACACAATGCGTAGCTAGGAGTCCCAGTTTCTTCTCCGCTCTTGTAACATTTTCTCAGGTCACTTGCCTGATTTCCATTTTTATAGAACACCATTGAAAAACCTCTCCAGTTCTGACCATCCTTTAAAATAAGACTTCACTATTACTCCTAATGGCTCACCGACCAAGGAGTAACAGAAACTGATGCCTCACAAGCACCTCACACTCAGCAGGCCCAAGATGAGAGAGCTGCAAACAATTCCATGATTCAGGAGCTTTCAAAATCCTTCTCAACATCAGTAAGAGCCTTGAGTGGATACCACAAACCAAGAAAATACATAATGAGACAGAGAACAAAGGACAAGTATTCATTCACATATTTATGGCTTTGGGATTTAAAAAAATTTAAACTACATAAAAATTAAAATGATATAAACCATTCTTGTTTCCACTCCTGTCACCATCCACCCTGTCTCTCATTACCAACCAAAGGGGATGATTTATTATTTGTTGCTTTTTCATGCTTCTCCTAGTATTTCTTCCCATGCACTCTTTAGTGTCAACTTGAACTTACCTCATTTATAATTCTCTCTAAATTAATCAGAGTTGACATAACGCTGAGGTTTAAAGAGCTGCTAGATATAAATCTTGATTTATTTCAAGGAAATGTGGGGATGTTTTCCATAAGCAGAAATGGTAGCACGGATCTGGGAGAGAAGAGCCATAAGGCAGCCAGTAGCAAGCATAGCCTATTGGTGTCGGCTCAGAAGGGCTCTGCGGTTGGTTGGAATTCCGGCTTGAGGCAAGGTTCAGTTTGCGGAATCTATGGCACAGCTCAGGAGTCAATAATGTCCTCATTATTGTCCTTCCCATCCTCCTCTCCCTCCCCCTCCCCCTTCCAGAAACTTCAGCCTGCCTCTCCATGGCCTTCTCCAGCCAGCCTGTCTGGCTCAGTAGCCCAAGGCTTGCCTTGGCCCTGTGCCCTTGGGTGCCATGTCCTGAGGTCCAGAGCAGTTGCTTGTTCTGCCAATGTACACAGAGCTACTCTTGTCTTTCAAAATGGGGACAAGCTACCTGAAGCATTTCCCTTCTATGCTCATTAAATATCAGAGATTCTTTTCCCTGTCAAAGTCTTAATATAACCTCCTAGCTTCTCATAAATGACACTTTTAAAAGGTGTTTTATTTTCAGTTCGCTATCAGCAAGACAATTTCAATAACTACTTAATTTAAAACAATATTTTCTCAGAAATAGTACTCTTAATTACTTTTAAACTAAGGAAATTAATGCCCTTGAGGAGCAGTTTATAATCGACAATTGTAAGCTGACTCTGTTTTCATGTCTCACCCAGCTCTTTGATCCGTGTGCACTCACTAATTTTACCCAAGCAAATTCTACCCCCTACAGGCTTAACCTTTTGGCCCCAACCTCTTTGCCTGACGCACCCCACAGAGCTCTGGCCTGAGCATGAGGCCGGGCAGCAACAAAGCGGCCCAACCACAGCCTGCTTGTCCTGCTCTTTGCAATCTGCCATGAGGCCAGGCTCCTTTTGTTATCGGATACATGGGGGTGAGGCTCTCCTGGGTTAAAATTCTTCCTCCTGTGTCTGACTAGAACCAGTGAGATGAGCTGTGTCACCCCAACATTCACATGTCAAAATTGTGCCCATCCACTACCTCTGAGGGTGACTTTTGGAAACAGAGTGGCTGTCAGTGTTCGTTAGTTAAGAGAATGTCCTAATGAAGTAGATGGACCTTGAGTTGCATATGACAAGTGCCCCTGCAAAACGGGGACATGGAGAAACACAGACACATGTGAAGGTACAGGCAGACATTTATCAGGGTGATGCTTCTAGAAGCCAAGAAATGCCAAAGATTGCCACATACCACCAGACATGGGAGCAGAGCCACCAGAGAACCACCCCACTGATGCCTTGGCTTCAGCCTGTAAGCTGCAGAGCTGTGACAGTACAGACGTCTGCACTGGAAGCCTGCTGACCTGCGGTGCTTTGTCATAGCTACCCCAAAGCCGAGACTGCTCTGCGCCAGTTCATAGTGAAAACCCAGGACCTCGGCAGCACGAGCAGAAATAGTCCATAACCTGGGGCAGGTTTTATACTCCACACTGTATGCTCTTCATCCATCTCCCTGCTCTCCCAGCACAACTGTCCTTTGGCTTTCCAACTCATTCTTCCTTTCCCTTGCCCCGCTCCACCTGAGAGAACTTGTGGGTGTTAAATGAAACTGTCGCTTGGGAGGAATAATGCATTTCTGCTTCCCGTTTGTCTGGAAACATGCCAAGCTCAGTGTTCAGCTTCCAATAAATATTTTTTGACTGAATGAATGAACAAGTGACAGGCAGACATGTTTTTTCTGCCCAACTTCAGTGACAAATGTTAACAGAGATGTTCATAAATATATTAATTTATTTTTCTATTTAATCAACAAACATTTATTGGGTGCCTGTGTCATACCAGGCATCATGTTTGGTGCTCAGAAAAACAAAAGACATAGTATGAGCATTTGGAGAGTTCATAGTCTGTGAGGGAAGGCAGATGTATTCCCATATCATTGCAGTGAAGGAGACGGATGGACTGAGCGCTACTGAACACCCTAGTGGCAACAAGGGAATACTGACTCTAGGTGGGCAACAGCAAGACAGCTGTGTTCCAGCTGGACCTTGAGCAATGGAAGAGGTCTCGTTCTTCATATGACACTGAAGAGGATCCTGGGGGACAAACACGGGGAATGAACAGGGGATTACAGACCTTGGCACACTAAGTCCCACAGACTGGCCAAGAAACGTTTGGCACAATTGGTTTACAGTACCTGTAGGTAAACAGGCAGGTCTCTGCCCCTTAGAGAAGCTGGAAAACAAGATTCGGGTCTTCACAAATGCCCATGTCCAAGGGTGAAAGTCTAATTTTACTTTACCTAGTGAGAGGAAGAGCCCTGATACAAGAAATGGACAACCGATCGAGATAAGCATGAGAATGCTGAGGCCATAAAGAATAGATGAGATTTTCAAAGAGAAGCATTTATTGTTTCCTGTATTATAGCACATTGTCTCTCAATATGATTAGTTATCAGTCTCAGTTATCCAAAACTGGTATGAAATAAAGCATTTATGCAGTTATGCTTCATTGATGTCAGCTAGGGGAGCATGAAAATGTCCATGAAGGTGGGTAATTGATGTGTAAATCAGAGCTCAATCACTCCGTAATAGAAATGGTCCCACTGAAAATATGCTTGTTGAACACAATCACATCGAAGCCAGAGGGAGGAAGGGAAGGAAGAAGGAGATAGAAGGCTTGTTCATTAAAAATGATAATAACTGGCAACTTGTGCAATTTTCTCTTCAACAGAAGGCCACTGTCAGAAACACTCACAAGCAAGTTGTGACCAATAGATTGCTCCCTTCTGTTCTAATGAACTCTTTTTGTTTTATTTAAATGATTGGAGATCCTGATGTGGTATTTAAAAATCAAATTAAAATGAAACATTCATTTTTGAAACATGATACATACAAGCCATATCAGTATAATTATTTGTTTAAGAATGCTTGTTCTAGGTATTCTCGTTATTTTATCAAAATCATTCTGTCACTTTGCATTTGTTCCCTGAAGAGCACTGCATAAAAAAGGTGATGCCTTGTGATATATCTGAATATTTCATATTTTAAAGCAAAATAACTTGTTAGCACTGCTCAAAAAGCAGTTCCTGTTTCTATCAAGATAATCATTCTCTTTAGCGCTACTTTGGGTGTCTTCATCGTGTTTGGCGGCAGACTGTCCCTCCTTTCTACTCTCCTCCTTGACTAAAAGGGAAATTCTCCACCAAACACTGTTACAGCACTTTCACTAGCCAGCATCCTTCCAATTAATATGAAACACAAATTGCTCGCTTGCTTTCCCTTTGTTCTGATTCAACCTGACAACCAGTCTTAACCTCCGTGTCTGGCATGGATCTAGCGGATTGACCCACCAGTCTCTAATCTAGCCCTGGGTCTCGGCATCCACATACCCACATGCTCACAGACGCGATAAGCTGTTATATGTGAGAGCGCTAGAGCGACGGTGGTGCTTCAGATGCGCTCTGTGGGCGAGGCGCGAGGCCCCTGCTTACCTAAGGCCAAGGGCTCAGCCTTTCACTCGGAAGTGCGTGCTCTCGGATCACTCATGTCTTGTCTCCCAGTTTCCCACCTTGACAGATGCCGGACCCAGCCAACCAGTGGGAGCAGGTAGTCAGGCGGGGGGAGGGGAGGGCAGGGAAGGGGCTCATGGCGGGGTTCTTTGCCCTCTCCTTAATGCTTCGGTTTTTAGAAGGTGAGCGGACCACATGGTAGCAGCGTCATTATAGCATAAATGAAGGAATAAGGCTGGGGCATCCCACGATTTTGAAATTTTGCTTCTTTTTTGAAAAGCAATAGACTCCTATCACTTGGATATTTGTCACTTCACTGCACTCTTATTCACACAAATAGCAGCTTATATAGAACTTCCAACAGTCCCAAGAAACTGACCAGACAGGCACTCTGATTTCTCATCGCCCGGGAAAACAAAAACAATGAAGCCCAGAAAGGCTGACTGCCGAATGCTCACACACACTCCGGTAATGCGCGACAAAACCAGAGTGCGCATGCGGGCGTGCTGTCTGAGTCCACATGCGCTTTTCATGACTGCGACACCACCCTCTGCTTTGAATGCGAAGTGTTTTCTCATTCTGTTCATCCAGAACACAGAGAGAACCCCTACATGTTGTAATAAAATAAAACATCTTAAAAGGAAGTTGTGTTACTTCTATCCATCAACCATATTATCTGTTTTATATGTGGCTCACACAAACCAGGTGTGCAACCCAAAGAGCAAAGGACCTTCATTTTAAGCTTTTTGGAGAATGGCATCTTATGGGACATCATTATTACAAGACTAGCAGATAGTTCGGAACTGTGCCTTTTATGGAGAGCAGTTAAGCGGAAGTACATACCCACGACGGGCTTTGGAAGGAGGGTGCTGTGCCGTGGAAAGACCTCGGAGAGCAACGCTGCCGCTTACAGAGTCGGTGACCGTGATGAGGTCCCTGAACTACCATCAGAGCCAGGCTCCCGCACTACACGTGTCCAGCCCTCCCTCCCCTCTCCCCCGAAGAAGGGAGCGGTGAGCATAAAGCCCGAGGAAATCATCCAAATCAGCACTGCCTAGCATAGTCCCCGCTGCCAGTCTGGGCTTTGGCGGCAGCGGCCAGTCTGAACTGAGATGTTGTATACGTGTAAATTGTGCTATTTTGTATTTTGAAACCCTTAGCATGTAAAACTATTAGGCATGAATAATTTTTATCAGAATGCGTGATAAAATGTGATTTTGCAGATGTTAAGGTAAACAAAATATGCAAATACCTATTCTTTATACTTTTTTAAATGTTAACTAGTAGAAAATTTAAACTTACAGAAGTGTTTCGTGTTTGTGGCTCACACTGCACTCGTATTCAGCAGGGCTGGCCTAGAAACAGACTTGCTATGTCTTTGTAACAAGCCACTAAAAGCTTTAAACAATATTGTTTTCAGTGTTCTGCCTCTGGACGATAAAAGGTTGTGCCTTTGGCTTTACTGTAACAGTTTAACCCATGTGGTCCTCTTTTACTGCCTCCCATTCTCTCTTCCCATTTGTCCCTTCGATCCCACAGACCAGTAGTGGCAAATCCACAGGTGAGCGCTCCAGCAGACTGCCAGGATTACTAAAAGGTTCACCATCACTGCCATAGACTGTGGACGCATAATCCAGTGTTTATTTTCCAGACTGCAGCATTGTCAAATTCATGCATTGTTGATCAATAATACGTGAGGTGTTGAGCTATTTGTGTAATACGAGTAATATGCTTCTACCCCATGTACCATATGGAGGCACTGCACTGTATATTATGAGCATAGTAATACTAAGCTTCAATTGAGTATCAGTGAAGCATAGTAAAATAGTAAAACAAGATTATGCTAGCTGGTTACTGAACACCAACATCGTGATCTCTAATATTTTTAGTAAGCAACACAGTGTCCTGAGATGTGTGGGAGCTGGCCCAGGCCTTTCTCTGAACTATCCAAAGAGTCTAAGCACTCTTCTAGACTTAATGTAAATTTCCTCTTACCAGATAGAGGAATTTTTTTAGGACAGAAACTAAAGAGAATAAAAAAAATCGAGTGGGACAATCTCTGGAAAGTGTCTTTAAGTGGAAAATTCATGCAGTTCCAAAGCCATTTCTACTTAGTTTTTCTTTCCAAGGTTCTTGTAGTAGCTGGGAATAATGTTAACTCACGTAAACCAGTGGCATTTTTTTCTACCTGTGTCACATATATTTCACACATTACTTTTAGGACTCCTCAGTTTACTGATATTTTCTTGGAGAGCTGCCAGCCAATCTGTGGCAAAATGAAACTGTGCCTTTTGGTATAAAACAGTCATTGATTAACAAACTGTTCAGCTCAGATGAATAAGCAGTGTGCAAGGATGAACCATTTCATCAAGAAACGTACCACTGACATGCTCTGATAGATGCATTCATTTGCTGATGGGCACCTCCACATACAAGAGCACAGGCCCACACTCTGAAGCACTTCACACTCTTTTTGCTCTACACAGTGTGCTCACAACAAAGGTGTAGTCAAAGGAACAATGTGATGTGATTAGTTTAGTTTCATTTGTTAATTACAGATTCAATAAGAACTGAATGCTGGAGCTTTTTGACTATTAGATACCCATTGATCCATAGCCCTTCTACATGTTCAAGTAATACTGGAAGTCTAATATAATTTATTGTGACTTAGACCACTGATTGGCTGGAAGGATTATACTCCAATAAACGATGATGCTGTCATTGAATCCCCTGATAATTGCTTCCATTCATCGTACTGTGTGATCTGATGCAGACTGGAAAGAAAGATGATCTACTTCAAGCTTCAGCTGTTTCAAATTCCACAGTGTGTCCCTAAGTTAATGGATGGTGAATATTAGGCTGATGTATATGCTGTGTTGCACTAGATGGATCTTAAGAGAGTTATATATATGCACACTCATATATATTGCATGTATGTAGATTTCATGCAGATCTATAATTGACAGCCAGCCAGAGGGCTTGCTTGCCTCCCAAGAAACAGATGGAAAGGTTTTGCAAACCCTGGGCCACAATGCATAGCCTTTAAGAACACTGCGTCCTCCATTGCTGTGCTCCCTACTCAATGCAAATAGAATCCTGAGTCTGTCTTATTTATTTGCCTCTGGAGCAGGCCTATCTTGACCATAGTTACACACGAAAAATCATGTCCCATTTGCTAGTTCCTACAATGTTCAAACACCTGTGACTCATCTTATTTATTATTATTATTATTTCCTCCTGGAAGCAGCCTTGCCTGACACTCCACCTTCAAACCAGGCTGTTTTGGGGAGCCCCTCATCTTCACTCCTCTGTACTCTGCAGTTCCTTTTGTCCTCACTTATTCCACTCTGAGGGAACTGTATACTTGCTCTTTTAGTTACTTTTCTATTGCTGAAACAAAATACCCTGTACCTAAAGTTAAAGGAGAAAAGGTTTATTTAGCTCACAGTTTCCAGTGGTTTTAGTTCATATTCAGCTGGCTCCAGGAAAAGATGACATGGCACAGGAGCAGAACAAAGGTGATAAAACAACTCATGGTGTGGAAGGCAGAAGGCAGCAAAAGCAGTAAGCTACAAACAATGATAGCAGTACTCTTTTTGTCACTTATGTTATGTTCTATCTAGGCTACATGTCTTTTTGGAAGGTAGCACTCATAGATAGGGTGAGCATTCTCATTATTCATGCCCCAAATTCTGCCTAACCAATCGGTGGACCAATTTAGTAGTCACAGACCCTTGATCCTACCATCATACACTTAATAAAACCATCATGCACTCTGGATAAAGCCACCTTTGAAAAGCCCCACCTATGACTGCATGAGGCCTTAGGGGGACATATAGACATAAGCCAAAATACTTGTTCTTCTGCCAAATCCACAACAACTTCCTTTTTCAGTTTCCTGGGACTGCTGTAACAAATTACCCCAACTCAGGCTAACGATTTAGCTCAAACGGTACCGTGCCTACCTTGGAAGCACAGGGCCCTGGTTTGACTCAGTACTGCCCCCCCAAAAAGGTACCCCAATTGTGATGGTTTGTAAGGTCAAAAACTCACTAGACTTCAGTTCTGGTATTTAGAAGTTCTAAGGAACACACTGAGTTAAAATTGAGGTGTCCTCAGGTATACTTTCCTGAAGATCCAGAGGAGGATCAGTTTCCTTGTCTGTTCCAGCTTCTAGAGGCCTGCACTCTTTGGCTGGTAGTCCTTCCTGCACTCTGAAGATCAGCAGCCCAGGATCTTCAACTCCATCCCACCGCTTTCCTCCCTCTTTCTGTTCTTTGTGTCATCCTCTACTGTGACTGACATTTTTCATCCCTTCATTAGCACCCTCATTGCACTAGGCCATCCTGAAAGTATAGGATAATCACCTCAGTTTAAGACCTTTAATTTAGCCACATGTGCAAAATCCCTTTTGATTTGTAAAGTAATACAGGCACAGGTTTGGGAGATGGAGCATAGACATCTTGGAAAGACCATTATTTTCTCCAATATAAGTACAACTGTTTATTTACTTTTGTCCTTCTATTGCCAACAACCATGAAAGAACCAATGGAGGGCTTTAAAATTCTTACTTGAGGTTAATTAACACACAAGAATGACCTACCTGAGTTTTCCAGTGTGCCTTCCAAGAAGTACCTTGCACACTGAGAATGCCTGAGTGCTGGGACGCAGGGCATAGCCTCAGAACCTGTGTTATATCACCCACCTGCCCTCTGCTGGGGTTAAGAGCATGCCTGAGCCACTTCAGCTCTCCAAGGCTGACTGTTTTCAATAGTATTTCTGGGGATCACCATGACACTCAAATATGACAGTGAATGTGAAAATGTCTGTGAAAGGTGAATTCCTTTATATGTCTTATTTATCTTTATCCTCATTACTACAGAGAGAAGAGATGCTAGATCTTTCCAATTTTAGTGTATGTACTGCTGAAGCGAGCACGATACTAGATCTTTGAAAGAAGAGGAGAGGAAAAATGCCCCACTATACAGAGACAGAAGATATTATTTTATTATTACTTGGAAAATCTAAATAAAAATAACCATTGAAATGTGATCCTGAAAATATGAGTTGTAGTCATATGTAAGTAGCTTAAAAGAATGACACACTACACTTAAATTGCTTTAAATAACTAGATGCTCAATTGCTTAAGATAAGTGGAGCCACACTTGCCCTATTACATTTTAGTTAAGCACAACAATCAAAGATGGATCTATCATGTTTCGATGTTACAGTAGTATGAGATCTGTGGTTACTCATTTATGAAACCCTGCACATTAACCCATCCATTTTATTGATTAATAAGATGGTTCAGTGACATTACAAGAGAGATGACAATATATCTTACAGCACAAGCAAAATTTTCCAGAATGGCACCATACATTTCCAAAACACATTATTCTAGTTCAAACCAGGAGTGTGTAAACAGGAGAAAATTGAATGGGAACACAACTTTCAATCAAAGGATCTGCGGATGGTATCAAGATCAAAAATATCATTTTCCATGATGGGGAAAATCAAATACAAAAAGGGAAGTGGGCTGTCCAAAGTCATTTATCTGGCTTGTGGCATGACTTGGACCAGAGCCTGAGTCTCCTGACTCTTAATTTAGTGCTTATTTCTCTTTGGGTTTCCTTACTCCTCCTATCCAGTGGTTTCAGTTCACTATTTCATGAGAGAAAGAGAAAGTAAAGGAGGAAGTAAAAGAGCAGTCTTCTATTCTTGTGGCTTTTAAACCGGAGGTTAAACAGATAAAATGTGTTTGAGGTGATTCCTCTAAAATGCTCATGAATCACTAAAAACTAAAGAGGACTTAGCGTCTGTAAGCAATCCACTCTATGTGAAAGGGCTGTCATATCCCAGACTGTGTGGGATTAGTTTAGAGAAGAAATAACTTGGAAGTCCTCCAAAAAAAGCCCATGGTTTGGCACAAGGCAGAGAGTTATTAAATAAAGGATGTGGAAACTAAATGGCCACGTGATTGACAGAATGCTTTCTTTGTAACTGGGTGTTTCTATGTTATCTTATAGTACAACCTGAGGCTATAAACCCATGACATGGCAGAATATTAGGATGCGGAGAATGCTAATGGGGCATGTGTATGCATGCATGCAAATGTGCATCCATACTTAGGGATGAGACAGATTTTTATTAGAGTATCACACAGTAGAAGAGGCCACAGAAATCATGTACTTAAACTGCCTGGTCGTCTGCTCAGTATGTAAAATCCTTTTCTAAAGAGTGATAAGATCAGTTTCAGGGTGCTCACTGCATAACAAGCTGGTCCAATGATCCTTTTGTACACACCGGTGACTGGGTGACCAGCTATTATGCTGAGTTTCTTCCCTTCTGGCCTTAGACTTGAGGCTTGAATGTATTTATACTTGTATTTGCTGCTATGTTTTTGACAGCATTTGATCCCTGATATAGAAAGGTTTGAAATGAACTGAAACACCACCCAGTTGCATTCTTTCTCCAACTGGCTCTAAATGCCCTTTACTATATCATGGCCAAAGAGTATAGATCCAGGCTGTTACATCAAGAGTTTCTCCATTACATACATACATACATACATACATACATATATATATATATATATATATATATATATATATATATATCTGTGAATATATCAACTTTGGGCAAGTACATATGAGTTTCTACCTGGGGGTAGTAAAACACCCTGAATTAGAGTTGAAAATGTGGGTTTTCCAAAAGGAATGCAAAAGTTGTCAGAATTAAGATAGGGTTGTTTGTGTCAACATTCATAAAAGTAAATAAATAAAACTGGAAAGGAACAGTTCTTACGTAGGACTGCCTGATAGCACTATCACAAAAGATGCTGCCAGAACCACAAGTTTGTATAGAGGCCACTGTAACCTTACACAAAAAGTATTTCTACAAGGACATCTACCCAGCAACTATCTGTTCAACCTCAGATTGACAGCACACTTGTTATTAATTATTGTGGTCAAGAACTATTACTTTATAATATCCAATATATTATTCACATGTATGCTTTTATAAATATCCCCTTATCTCAAACATTTTGATTATGTCCATAGCATTCTAAGGTGTATTTGCACTGCAATGTCTTACAGTTTCCTTTCTAATGCTATCCTGAATTCTTCTATTCAGTATATAAAATTCTTTCTGATGAGTGATAAGCATCACTATTCTTTGGAGTATATCTCTGTGATCCTTTATTTTAGACTGACAGCTTCTATCTCAGACCTAACACTAACTAGTTTAGTGACCTCGAGCAAATCATTTAAGACTTTGGGGCTCCGGTTTTCTCACAAGTAAAACATGGAGTTTGAGGCAGATAATTGCCAACGTCCTAAGGAATCCTTACATATTGGGATTGTACAGTTTGCATTCATTTACAACTCTGAGCCAACCTGGCCCCTGGCATGCTCAGAGGAGGCCATTAACAGTCTCACTGATCTCATTATCATCCAAGCTAGTAAATGGTATCAAATACAAGCCAGCTTTCCAGTAAGTATTGTAATGACAGTGATGTCAACCATCAGTCAGTATACAAAGCATAGTTTGCTGTGAAACCCAACATACAAGTACAAGTTAGAGCTACAAGTGTAGCAGTGTTTATATTTCAAAATCCTTTGCTTGGGCTGCCCTAGAATTATTATTAGATAAACCCCAATTCTTTGGGTGTAATGACTTCCATATTGTAGTTCCAAATCAAAGTGTATCCTATTTTGAGTTCTACACTTCCAATCTGTTGCCTAGTATAAATATTATACTATATAATGTATAAATATTAAAATTTAACTTTAACAAGTTGAGTCACAGTCATTGGATTTCTGCCAAGACTCTAACACTTTTTCATTATTTCCAAAGAAAGACCAATTTAAGAAATGCAAACCAGTTCCAATTCACTTGAAAATTTGGCTTAATGTCAAAAAAATTTAATGAAATTCTGCTTAAGCGTTAAACATGATGGTATTTATTTATTAAGTTAGCATTTGACTTAAACAGAAATTCATTTTAAGTCTCTCACTGCTGGATTCATAGTCCAGCAAAGCCAAAATGGCAGCTGCATTTCAATGGAATCTCTTTTCTTATAGAGGTAGTCTTCTAAATAGACAGTAAGACACAGTGTTATGGATCTAGGCCTTACCAGTTCCCTTATTTTGTAGCATGACTCTGGCATGTCTTTCTGATGACTTTGTAGGTTTATACACAGACAGGATCTCAAACTATAACTCACTTAATGCTTGGTAGGATTTCCCAGAACACAGGAGGATGCCAAGTCTCTGAAGAGCTGGTAGAGACTATCTTAGTTACTTTCTGATTCATGAGATGCAATACCCGACATCCACAAATTAAAAGAGGAAAGGGTTGTTTCAGCTCATAGTTTGTAGAGGTTTCGGTCAAAAGTTGGCTGGCTCTGAGATAAGGTAGCACATTAGAGAGGTATTGCCAAAGAAAAAAAGTATGTGATGTGTCAGGGCAGGCAGAAGGCAGCCAGCAGCAGCGGTAAGCCTGTTCCCTTTGTCCCTTTATAGTCCTTCCACACTGAAAGTCTGTTGATTGGTACCACTCACCCCTAGGGTGTGGCTTCCATTATTCACATCCTTAATCTTAGTATCATATCCTTAATCTACATTCACACACTTTAATAAAGCTTATGACCACATTAGGCTATGAGGGGACCTCAAGATAAAAGCTATATAACATACTAACTCACATTAGCTCTTACCATCTCCAGAGGACTGATGAAAAATTTCTCACCAGTTCCTGAGTTCTGGTCTGTGTCCCTCCACCTTTCCCCCTCCTTTTACTACTCCCTTTTATAATGGGGCTCTGAGTAAATAAGTCATTTAGCTAAAGTCCAGAATTAATGAACTTAGTGTAGTCATCTGGCCTTTTTTGTTCCTCTGACCCTTGTCTTAAACTAGAAAGATCCTTTAGCTCCTTCTTTATCTTTTGTAGTCTGTTTAAGTAACAAATTGTCTAAATCTAAGAGTAGTTCCCACAGCTCTTTTTCAGTCACCTCATGGGTTTGGTCTTATCCACTATCTTAGTAACTTTTTCATCCCTAGGATACATGTATAGAACCCACAACTTCAAGCAGGAGAAGTTTATTTTGGCTCATGGTTCTAGTCCATGGTTGACCAGCTCCAAAGCAGAAACAGTGTGGTGGAGGGACATGGTGAACAAAATGTCGTTCATGTTGTAGTACCTATGGCACAGAGCAAGAGAAGGCAAAAACCTGGGACAACAATACATCTAAATCACATCTCTGGTGATCTACCTCCAACTAGGCCCCATATTTAAAAGCACATCAATGTATTGAACTAACCCATGGACAAATGCACTGATATGCATGGCAACCCTGTGATCCAATCACTTTCCACATATATAAGAATTTTGGAAGATATTTAGATCTGAACCATAACACCTTGTCTTCCGTATGTACTTGTCAGGCATATAGATCTTTTCCTCTCTAAAAAGTTTCTGAAAGAAAAAAAAAAGGAAACATGCCGGGCTTAGTGGCTCAAACCTGTAATCCCAGCACTCGGGAGGCAGAGGCAGAAAGATTGCTGAGTTGGAGGCTTGCCTGGGCTACAGAGTGAGCTCAGAGCCAGCTTGACCTACAAAGTGAGACCCTGTCTCAAAAAAAAAAAGTTTCTGAAAGTACTATTATGCAAAAGCAGAATGAGTTCCTCTTTTTTCATAGATTCAATTAGAGACCATTTAACAATATACTGTCACTACATTCTTAGCCTGAGGAGGCATTTATTTCCTCAGGAATATAGCTTCTCTGGTGGCAAACTTTTTGCCAAACAAAGTTCTCTGGAACCATGAATCCTAACATAAAGAAGAGAAAAAAAATCCCAGTTCTCTTAGAAAACATTGATGGTATAACTTGGGAAAATTGCAGGACACTCCTTTCCCTGAGTAGAAAATGAGTCAAGAACTAAAGACTGACATATACTTGGACGTATTAAGAAGCACTATGACAGACAGAGAGGAAGATAAATTAGAAAACTCCTGCCAAATAGCCAAATTGTTTTGACCTACTCAGAGAAATAAAAGGCGTGTTCATCTCAATCCATCTCCTCATGAGCATGGAGAAATTCATTCACTGAGAGTTGAAAGTTCTCAACTGCCAGTTGCAGAGAAGAGGTCAGAAGGACTAGAGAGGTTTTGAACAGTGAGAACAAATGGCACGTGGTCACCATGGGTGACTTTTGTGGGCTCCACCATCAACTTCTCTTGCCTTTCTGCACTAAAATTTGAGTGAAAAGAGCAGGCTGGAAGGCAATCTGGCTGGAGACAGGAATGGTTCTAGGAAGGGCAGGAGAAGCCATGTATCTGTAAGATCCCTCTTCCACTGGAGGGAAGAAGTATTCTAGCCGAGTTTCACACCATCGAAATACCACTGGAGCCTGCACACAGGTGACCATCAGTATTTCCTGCCTGCAAGAATGAGCTAAGTCTTTGAAGAACACCAAGAAGAGAAATATTTCCCCAAGTGCTCAGTAAGACATAACAAAGATGAAGGCAAATGTTTTTTGTTGCACTTCCCCATCATTGTTCCCTTCCTTTAGCCACAAAATCAAAACCAAACCACCCTAGTGTAGGTCCCTATGCATTTGAAAGCCCAGTAAAGGACTTTAATTCCTCCTGGGAAATAGCTACCTACTGAGCCTTTTGTGGGAAACCTCCTCCTTCCTCAAGGAGCCTCAGGGACCTGCACAAAAGTCCCTAAGGAAAGCAAGTCCAATTGGTAACCCTGACAGACTCCTATTAGAGGGCATTTCTCTGCTGGCAGGAGCTCTGTGGGAGCCTAGACAATGTCAATGTGTCCAGATGAAGGAAAGCAGTGACTCCTAATGCTTTCAAGTGCACACCCGTTGAAAGAGCTGGAGATGTTTTCCTTTAAAAATGACAAGAGTCAGGACACAGATGGGCTCTGTCTTTCAATTTTTAAGAGCAGCCTTGAGGAAGACAGAGTAGCGTTTGTTGGTTCACCAGTAGCAGACAATATGGGGAAGGCTTCTCACATCAACAACTGATCAGAATCACCAATGATGAGATGAGCCACACTCACTAGTGCAAGGGTACTTGTGCCATCAAAAGCTTCCCCACAATTCTAAGAGGGTCCAGTAGTTTGGCCCTAGGCCCAGGTCTCCTGCTCCAAAGAGCCTGGTAAGGGATCATCATTCTTTTTTTTTTTTTTTTTTTTTTTTTTTTTTGGGATCATCATTCTTGCAGCTAAGCCAATTCTAGAGCACTGTCTAAGCTGTACTCATCAAAGACTGTATCAATGTGCCTTTTGTCTTAAAGAATACATAATGAGGTTTTAATTAAATTACAAGTTACCAACTGGAAATTAATAAACAGTTTGTTTCAATCAGCTAATAGGAACAGATTAATGATGCAATTAATCAAATATTTGACTTTTTAAAGTTTTAATTCATTAAAGTAAACTAACAATTTGCCACTTGAAAGCATACAAGGCTTTATTTCAAACTTTCAGTGATGTCAGCTGCTGTTCTGCCTGCAGTATTACAAGCACACAGTATTTACAGTTCAAAACACTTTCAGAGATTAATAGAAACTGTTGTTTTACAGACAGAAAAACTGAGACCCAGCACTAATGCCAATACTTCAAATCAAAGCAAGAGTCAACACAGTGTCTTAGACTAATACAAGGTACCTGCTAGAGACCACCGTGGTTCATTTGCCAAAGCAGAAGATAGCTTTCCAATACAGTGAAGCTGTTATATCAATCTGGAGGGCATGTCAAAATCTTGACAAAATTGCCACTATATTTTTACAGCAATTAGTGTAGCATTATCTATCAGCATGGGGATGCTACTCCTAAAGACACAGCTTCTAGCTAATTTTCCCTGCTCCAGTGTGTGTGATCACTTTGGCTCTAAAGAGACTGCATAGTCACAGTACCATGAAACTCTTTATAATGGCAAGTCAAGACATATAGCACAGGAAATAATCAACTAGGCAATATGTTTCCCAAAAGATCAAAAAAGCAAGATGATTGGAAGTAACAAGTGATTCTCTAATCATGGTCCTCTAAGGCAAAAAAAAAAAAAAAAAATCTTTTTTTTTTGAGACAGGGTCTCACTTTGTAGTTCGGGCTGGCCCTGTGCTCACTATGTAGCCCAGGCAAATCTCAGACTCAGCAATCTTCCTGTCTCTGCCTCCTCAGTGCTGGGATTACAGGCGTGATCCACCACGCCCAGCATTGTGGTATGTGATACTGATTGCCGGTATTGTTTTATGTGGTTACCGGAGATCGAACCAGAGACCTTGCACCACTAGAACCACTGAACTAAATCTCTGGCCCTGAGGCAAATATTTTCAAACTTGTATGCTTCTTCCTCTTCCCAGTTATCCCCATGAACTCATCCACAGGATTTGACATTTTTGTTTAGTACTTTTTCATTATTATACAGTACATTATTCATTGTTTCAAATTGTGCTAATATATATAATATAAAATTTGCAATCACAGTCAATTTATGGTAAATTATTGATGGCATATATTGTGATACAGAATAATTGCATTCTTCTTGAGGAACTGGTATATATATGTATATATATGTATATATATATAAATATATATAAATTTTTATTTTTCTTGTCACTGCACCCATGCCCCCTTCCCCATGTCCAGATCCTCTTCCCATCTCTACAGAGTCTACCTCCCTGTTTCGTGCCATCTATATTTTATCTTGCTTTTCACAATATTTATATTGCAGGTTTCTCATAGAAGACACACATGATATGCATCCTTCTGTGTCTGCCTTATTTCCCTTAGCATTACGTTCTCAAAGTCCATCCATTTTCATGTGTACCATTACGCCATTCTGATCTCTCTCTCCTTCACTGTCTTTTCCTGAGGCATTATGCTCCCCCTCCACCTTCCAACTGAGGAAGTTCTTAAAGCTCTCTTCATGCTTGCTCTTGCCAGAACCATGAACTCTTCCTTGGCGACCTCAGCTAATCTCAGAGCTTCAAATAGCACTCTACACAACCAACATGAACCTCTCGCCTGTGATGCTTTTCATGACTCAAGCCCTGGAATCTCACCTGATTGAAAGGCATTTCCGTGTGGCCTTCCAATGTTTCCAAGTTCATGTTGTGTAACTTTCTCTCACACTTATTTTTCCTGCTGTCTTAATTGATTTCATCAAACTTCCATTTATTAAGCTTTGACATTGGGGCCTCACCTTTGCCTCTCTCCTCCCTCCATCAAGGATACACCCACCCATCTTTCCAGGCCATTTTACCTTCAGAATCGAGTCCCTCCCACCAGTCCTACTGCTACTCCCTTAACTCAAGTCTCTAGGCTGTGGAAGTGCAGAAGAATTGAATGAGGATGAGTTTGCCTGGACACAGGACAGAGTACAGAAGAGCGAGAGACAAGTGTAGGAAGATGAACAGGTGCTGTACTGAAACTAGTAGCCTGAGGGGGAAAAAAGCCCTGTACAATCAAGGAGGCCACTTATCCTCATTCAATTCTTCTGCAACTCCCTGTTCCAATGCTCCCATTGGCCTCTCTCTGCCTTCGTGATATTTGCTCCATCTGGAAAGACTTGTCTTTATATGTGTGAATATGAAGACCACCCTGTGCATGAAGTCACCTCTGGCGTTTCTGCTTAGAATTTGCCACTCTTAGCATGTTGAATAGTGATCTCTAAAAGCTATATCCAGAACTTGTGAATATGACCTTATTTGGAAATAGGTTCTTTGCAGTGCAGATATAATCAGTTCAGAATCTGGAGATAAAATTATCCTAGATCTAGGGATGACTCTAAATCCAATGAGTAGGTATCTTTATAAGACAAATGCAGATAAAGATTCGAGTCCCCGAAGCTCCTGTGACTATGGAGACAGCTTGAACTGACACAGCCACAGGCTAAGGAAAGCCTGAGGCCACTAGAAATTGGAAAAAGGAAGAAACAGTTCTCCCATAGAGCTTTCAGGGAAGCATAGCTGCAGGCATCTTGATTTTGGACTTCCAGCCTCCAGAATTGAGAAGGGAACAATAACTTTTATTTAAGACACCAAGTCTGTTACGACAACCCTAGGAAACTAACCCAATGCTCTCTAGCTCATAAAAGCTGCATCTATTCTCCTTGCCCCTTACATGAGTATACATCCACACCACCTACCTTGAGTAGGATACAGCGTGAGGTACATAGTGAACTCTCAGTTGGTACTGATGAGTAAGATGGGAGGAGGGAAGGCAGAAAGAGGAGACTTAGTCCTGCAGCAGCAGAATGAAGTGACTGGGTATAAGGCAGAAAGCAGAAGGCTGGCTTGTAGCCCTTGTTTCTACCCTGAGCATAATCTACAAAAAGCAAATTGTACAGAGATAATGCTCTAAGGTAATCCAATATGACCAATGTCTCTTGAGTTGGCGACATCTGGAATTAGGCATTGAACAGACAACAGATATTCTGGCAAACTAGTGGGTCTCTTTCAGTACCACCATTTTCCCACAAATATGTTTCCTTAGAAATCAAAAAGGCAACTCACATTTTAAATACAGTTACTTTTTCTTTGCACTAATATTTTAAAACAAAATGATCAGCGTTCATTAATATAACTCATGGACCTCTGTTTTTTCCAAGTTATAACAGCAATAATTACCTCCAAATGGGTTTTCTCTAGAAATTAAATGACCGATAGGGACTAATGGCCTTTTGGTTTAGCTGTGGGTCATCAGCTCCCTTGAGTCTGTCATTAATCCCCACGGTACGCCCCGCTTAACCAGGTCATCAGTGATAACAGTCTTTGGTGCTTAAATTGAACTAATGCATTTTACTTTTTTCCTTCTAAGTAAGTCAGCATGACTAAAGGATCTTCTGTCCTTAGGAGCAGAGACATTTTTCTGATGGAGGGAAGAAAGTAATATTTTTTTTTCTTCAACACACTGATAGTACTAGAGGAATAAAGAAGGGTAACTAGAATCCAAAGTTTCAGATATCTGGCCAGTCTAGGGGAAGAAGGTACAAGCGCTAGATCACTAAACGAAGCATCTCCCAATTGTGACTGATAATGAGGCAGAGGTATGTGTTCTTTCCAATAGGAAAGACCAACTGCTCTGCTGTCCTTTGAAGTCTCTTTTGCTGTACTGACCTTTTGGGGGAAGAGTAGGGGTCAAAATTCAGCACACTAAGTGTATCTGTCACTGGCAAGATAACAAATCCAACAGTCACATTAGTCTCAGGACATGCCAGCATGTTACGCCAGCGATGCACGCATCAATCTTGCACCTCCGGTAGATCACACAGCCTAGTGCCTAACAGTCAGGAGTCACTAATGACAGGCTAATGACGGGGCTGCTGGTCTTACGATGAAGTCTGCATTCTTTGGAGTAACTCATCCCTGTGGACGCCTTCAAGGAAGCAAAGCATTCATGGAAAGGAAATTTTTAGGACAAAGTCTGTGAATAGCTACAACTCCTTCCTAAGGCAGAGAAACTCGCAGAGTTGGATACACAAGAGACACTTCATCTGATTAGCAAAGGAAAAGCAAGAACAGTGGAAAAAATGGAGCTCATAGTCAGAGATTCAAAGTACTCAGGGCGGTTTTCTTATATTTACTTGTGCTTCACTGTGGCCTGAGTAAGAAGGAAATTTCCCACACCTTCAGACACTTAACTCCATTCTTAGGCACACCGGTGTTTTTGAATGGAAAGTGATGATGCAGATAATCTGCAAATATAAAAAAGGATTATCACCATATGAGGGAGAATCGGATATGTGGCCCAATTTTGAGCTCCCCTCTGGATTTGGGGTGTCTGATAATCTGTCACTGAGCAGTGCTCATTTTCTTCTAGTGAAAGTAACTGTGAACATTCTTTTGGCATCATAAATATTACTGATGCAGAAGGAGAAAGAAATGTAATGACAAATAATATATATCACACCACATTCCAGTGTGTGACTAATTATTGCACCCCTTATTTGCTTCGGGTTCTCATTACATGGTCATAAAAATACTTATACATAAAGGGGAAAATGAAAAATCAGTTGGAACTGATCATTTTGTGATGTGCATATCACATATAATGTGCACAGACCATATGAAAAGGCTAGAATGCTGACAGTAGAACTGCATTATTTTCAAAGTAGGGAGGAACTTCAGGGCTCATGTGTCCTAAGAAAGCCTCAGCATAAATACTGAAGAGAAGGAAATGCTGATTAAGTTGATTTGATCACTGCACGCTGTGTGCATGTATTACAGTATCACACTCAACCCATTAAACATGCACAATTAAGTTGATCGACTTTTTGTATTTTAGAAATATTTAAACAAATGAAGTTATGCAGGAAACATTTTTACCTAGAGCATTACAGTTTTACATGTACAAAAGATGAAAATGGTTGTGAAGAAGTTCAGAACTAAGTGTCTAGTGACAAGTTTAGAGAGGGGGAGGGGAGGCATGCTGCAAAACCTCTGTTGACTCAAAAAGCTTAAATGTGGGAAGAAGCATTTCTCAACACTTCAAAATTGCCCACTAAATCACAAATTCTAAAGACTTGGCCCTTAAAAAAGGCTCTGCTCTGTTATTTATCATTAGCTTGCAATGTCTAGAGCTACTGGCTTAGAAACATCTTAAGAATTAAATTAAATGTGTGGCATTTGTCAAATTGCACTTGCAAAATCACTATCTGAATATAAAACTGCCAGCTTATCACAAACCTTCCACTGACCCTGCAAGCTTTAATGACACACATGTTGGTCAAATTATGCAACCTCCTGCTAAAAGAGGCAGCAGTTTCCAAGGGAGCTGGGATAGAAGATGCTTACATGTGGGCCTTGGATTCAGAGCCGCTCTTCTTGCTTGATGGGGTTTGAAAACCTGCAGCTTCATTTATATTCCACCGAGCTCCTACCTCATCAGCCTCCTTACTAGGCTGCTAACTTGCAACATCTCTGTACAAACAGGTTTTCTATTTGTTACTTCACTTAGCTATATATTTAGAACTTTCCATGGTCTTCAATTATTTGAGGAAGTTTAAAACACCCAAGTATTCCAGACTGAGCAAAAAGTACTGTCATTATTCAATGTTTGAGCAAGATGTAAATATGCACTATATAATGGAGAGGTAATATACTCACATTAAACGTTAGAACTGCAATAAGGCATGCTGTACCTATATTCTTTCTTCAGTTAGTTTGTGCAGACATGAATATGCATGTCTCTAAGCCAGGGACAATAGAATGGGTTTGCAGAGACATCATTTTGCTTGTTGAAAGTGCATTGATTCACCCAGATCTGAAGAAAATCATTTTTTTAAGCTCTAAGTCTCTCAAATATTTAGAAAGCCAATGTTTTCTTCTCTTTCAATATTAAAGCTGGTGTTATGTACAGAGTGTGGTGTTATGTACATGGTGTTATGTACAGAGTTCAATTAAAATCCTTGGCAGTTAGAACTCTGTATTAGTTTTTCTGCTGCTGGGCATAATACCCAAAACCCGCAATTTGAAGGAGGACAAATTTAATTGAGCTCACAGTTAAGGGAGGTTCAGTCCATGAATAGCTGGCCCCAAGGCAGGAACATAAGGATGGAAGAGTGTGGTGGGACACAGATGCTTGGTTCATGTTGGGCAAGATGTGGAGCAGGGGAACGGTACCAGAGAATAGGTGAAGGGACTGAGATAACCATGACCCGTAACCCATAACCTATGACCCAGCTAGATTCACCTTGTTAATCTGCTGGAAATTCTTAGTTCAGTGGAGTTAGCACATCCCGATTAAAGAACACAAGCTCAGGGAACATCCTTATTGGGCCTTTTCATTTTTTTAATTGTGGCAAAGTTCCACATCATTACAGGCACAAAAAGTAAAGAAGAGTGAAATAAAAAGGCTCTGCAGAGCAAGTTTGGGCCAAGTATAAAGAGAGGGAAAAAAAAGTATACCCTACTGTGCTGTAGGTTGGGGTATCATAGGGAGGCACTATAGTGAGCTCTTAGTAGCAACTGTCTCACCTCTTTTTGCATCACCTACTACTCAGGTTGACACAGGTCCAAGCCATCCTATCAAACACCTGCTCAAGTTTTCATGAGAAGTCCACGAGCAGGGTTTTGGGAACCTCTCTGCACATGTGTCCTGGGATTTTGTAAGTAACAGGTCATACCTGCTTCTCTAGCCAGTTCTGAAACACACTAATCTCCTATCTCAGTTCCCACTGATGGAATCCTTAAGGAGTGAAGGTCTCTGTCTTGTCAGGCTGGAAGGGGTTGCCGACCCTACCTATTGGGGATTGTGTGCTCTGCAAACACTTTTGGGTGAAAAATGAAGGGTCAGAAAACTAGAAATAATGGGCCCAGAAAGATCTAGAATGTGAGTTTCCTGAATGTGAGTTTACTGTTCTTTTTTTATAGGGATTAGGGGAAATTTGAGATTAGGACATTTCCTACTGGAATCAATGGTTATTTACCAGACTTGAACTCTTTCCACCAAGCCCCTATTTCATTGGCTTCCTTGCCACGATGCCAACTCACTATGTCCCTAGAGAACTTCCAAAATAACTGGAGTGAAAGGCTGGTGCCAACTGACCATAAACACTGTATGAGCCTGGCTGCCACACTGAGTTCTGAGTTCAAGGAGCAAGTGGGTAAGAACAAGGACCGGAAAGCAGAGTCTGTTTTGCAAATCCAATATGGATCCAACTGGGATTACAACAACAGCACACCAAAGGGCCTAGGACTCAGCAAAGAGTGCTCTTAGCCACAGGAGCCTGAGCCCTTGAGGAGAAAAGCAGAGCCTCATGGTGCCCAGCCCTGAGCCCCGCAGGTGCAGGAAGTGCACACTTGGGTTGGTGAGTTGCATGTGTGCACGTGAGAGGCCCTGAGTGTTTCTGTTTATGGTAGTTGGACTGGATTCATAATGCAATGAAGTACTGTTTACTCCTTCTGATGTTATGCAAGTTGTGGTTATTTTTAGGATTACATAATTTTTAAAATATTAGACAAATGGAGTAAATATGGGTGAAAAACAGTTGTATAAAAACTAAGGTCAATGTTTGGAGAAACTTGATTAAAATGCTTCTATATCAAGGTATAGTAGCAAATCGCTACCATCTCAGCGCTCTGGGAGGCTGATGGAGGAGAGCAAGTGTAGCCTGGGCAACTTAGTAAAACCCTCTCTAAATAAAAAAATGGGGGAGGGGCTGCAGGTACAGCTGCATGTGGAAGTCCTGGGTTCAGTCCCCAGTGCTGTCAAAGCAAAGCTCTAACCGCAGGTTCTATGACTCAGAAAAACAATTCAGTCTTAGCTCCTGACGTCACCTTAGCTGTAGCAGCCAGATCAGGGCAGCTCCCTTGGCTCACCTCTTCTCAGCTCCTGTGCTGCTTTGGTTAGTGAGCCTTTACTGCCTCACTTAGTTTCCCCTTCACGGTGCTTTCTGCCAGCCTTTTGCCTCTGAGCTTGTTGTTTACCTCTGCAAGAACTTTATTTCAGTGCTCACTGCTATCACCAGCAAAGGAAGAGCAGACCAGGAAAGAAATGAGTCCAACAAAAGTGCCAATCCATTCTAAACAGCATGAGTTGGCAGCTCTGACAAAAGGTTTTCATAACAATGAGTGGTTTCTACAGTTGGCTACAACTTAGGGGCTAAAAAGGGACTGCATTTTGGGGGTTAGGGAGTCAGAACAGAGGCTTGAAACCTTCTAGAGACACACGCAAAACCCTAGTAGAGGGTGAAGAGCTGAGGTGGAGATCTGTAAACTGACTTGCTTAAAATCGTGAACCACATTGAAATCTTACAGAAATTAGAAGCCGGTTCTTCCAATCCAGCACCTTTTCCAGAATAAAGTTGGCCTATGTTACAATCCAAAAATCACCAAACAAAAGAGGATATAATTGTATTTTTTGAACTCTAAGTACATGGCATGACTGAGAAATGAACCAGAAGAGACAACATACAGTAATTTGTAATTTGTTTCTCCTAAATGAATGAGTTAACATATGTTTTCGAGGATCTTGACCTTACATTCTGGGAGAGTTCTAGCATAATACTGTATAAATAAAAATGGTATGAGGAAGAGTTCCTGGAAAAATGAAAACAATTTTTATTATAAACCAAGTTCTCTTGCACCTAACTCATTCCCTTCACATTTGCTATCCACAAACCACAAAGTATGTGCTTCTTAAAAAACGTTACTGGACTACTGAGTCAGAATGAGAAACGAGACTTACTTTATCCAACCAGTGGTCAAGGGAACAAAAAACTGACACTGTTGACCTCACTGTTGGTGACAACTGGACTCAGACCAAATTCCAGGGTCTGACAGTGCTAGCTCAATCTATACACTCATGGTAGCTGCATTCCAAGGATTCAGTCTAAACTAAACACAAAATGCCTACAGTGGGTGGTAATTACCATCACATTCCAAAATGACATATCTCTAATCACACTGAGGTAAACGCTTTGTCAGAACAATAATCCTAATTATGAATTTTTAAAGAAAATTGGTAGATTAAACAAAAAGGTACTAGAATGCCATTTATAACTCAGAAAATCACATAGCTGAAGAGTAATGATCACCAAGACTGACCTTAGTATCGGCCCCTTGGCTAAGATGGAGAAGAATGGATGTGATATATTTAGGTATTTATCTTCTCATTGGCATCTCCATTTAACTAACAAAACTGGCAGTTCAGTTACACAGAGTATTATAAATCTTCCCCATGTAGTTAACAGAGGTGTAAGTAAATATGCAGTTATATCAACAGAGATGTCTTAGATAAATGCAGCATATCTTCTTCCACCAATCTCTCATCTTCTGGAAATCCTACCACCTCTTAGAACATTAGCAACAGGAACAAAAGGTGAAACCCACTTCTTTGTCTATCTATTTGTTCATCTCTGCTGAAGAGAATGCTCAACAAAGACACTAAGGGTATCCTGGAAAATAAAGGGAAGTGAATAAGGAGTGAAGGAAGTCGACAATCTCATTTTTATAATGCACCTCTAGGCATCAGCTGTATAGTTGCTTAAAAGTTCTTTGATGTCTGCTTCAACAATGAGACTATGTGTGTGGGTGGGTGCTCACACACACAACACACAACATTCTTGGCTCTAATAGGCTGACATAAACAACTAGCTATTTGTGATAAAGTCCGTAACCTCAGGATAAAAGAGGTCAGGAGAGACTCAAGTAGGACAGATTCCAGGGTCTTTATGAAAGCTACAAGGGACTGTATACAGGATTATTTGTGGAATCCTTCAAAATTCCCAGCATGAGGGATTTTGATCAGGGAAAACAGGCCGCACTGAAGGAAAATAGAACACAAAACTCTAAAGAAGAATCAAGAAGAGTATATTCACGTCATTTGACTGGGAGGTCTTGGGTGTTCCCAGTTGGCACTTGGGGGCTCTAAATAAGCTGAGCCCTGATCTTATCCAATGGGGTGGGAGCATTTTTCCCTGTGTAAGACTTTCTCATTTCTTCAGATAGCACAATCCATTTGGTTGGCCAATTTGTTTTCATCATTAGAAAACCTTCACTGTGCCTAAACAAATGCTCCAAGTGAAAATGGGGCTTTCTTGTAAAAATCCACCTTAAACTAATTTCTGCTAATGTCATCACATAAGGAAAGACTTGGAAAGAAAATGAAGTTCTGCATTTTAAAAAACTAGATTCATTCAATCTCAAGGCCAATATGCTTCAATTCTCTCCTGGAAACAAAATGAGTTTTGTTTAATGACCCTGACAAATACATACAATTTCTGTATGAGTTAGTCACAGGAATAAGAGAACTCACATTATAAATAACTTGCAGGCTCTTCTAAAGTATGTGTGGCTGTGCATGAGTGTCTACAGGAATTGCTGTGGTACAAATGTGTTCTGCAAAGTTCATGTGCAGGAAACATAATACCTAATGCAACAGTGTCAATACAACTGAAAGGCTGTGTCTTCCTGAATAAAATAATGTCATTATCACGGCATTTAGTTATCACAAGCCTTGGTTCAATAGTAATTAGTTCAGTCCCCCTTTGTTCTTTTGTTCTCTTATGCACTGTCTTTCCTTCCACATTCTGCCAGGGAAAGACAGTAACCTTGGATGTCCTAGCTTCCCAAACTGCAAGAAAGACATTTCTGCTCCTTACAAATTATCCAGACTCTGGTGTTTTACTGTAGCAGCATAAAAGACACTAAGATTAATACACTGTGAATAAACAGACATGAATGTAAATGTGGGCACATATCTGCATACAAACACATACACATACACACACAGAGGAGAAAAGGTCACAAGATATCAGTTCTGTGTAAAGCTCTACCACCTTCTGTCCATTTATAAGCAACATTTTGAAATCCTAAATTTTTCATTATAATTCAGGAGAGTTCTGTTTGTTATATTTCTTCTGACAGCTAATAATTTTAGTAGTCAGATATCATCACATTTTGGGGACAGATTTTTTTTTAACAGAACTGGAATTATATCCTTACCCTTTTAAACAATTTTTCTTCTTTATTCTGAGACAGGGTCTTACTAATCACTAAGTTACCTAAACTGGGCCTGAACCTCATCTTCCCAAAGTTCTGGAACTGCAGGTCTGCACCACCACACTTGACATGGATACATATTTTACATGAGGTCCTTGTATCCTGATTTTATTGAAGAGGCATACATAAGAAATATTTTACAAGAGTAAATTAGTGAGACTTTACACCAACACTTAAAATAGCAAAGCCCTTTTAAAATATTTTCCTTTTTATAATTTTGAAAAAGATACTTTTATTGATTATATACTCTACCAATTTGTAAACTAGATCTCGAATCACTTCAGAGCATGATGAATCATAGCAAGGCACACTGGCAGTACAATATTCACTACAAGTTTGTCTTTGTACAGTGTAGAGCTAAAGGAATTCACAGAACTTTGGGTTCCAATGAAGTTTTGGATACTAAGATGTTCCAAATAATTCCTAGTTTCATTTTTCAGAGTTAAAAAAGCCAGATCCCAAGAAAAGTTAAGTGAGTTTCTCAAGATCATGCAGCCAGTAAAAGGAGGAAGTAGGATTATAGTCCAAATCTTTGGACAAGGCCCAAAGTCATATATCTAAGGAGTTACATTGACTAGTGGAGTAGACATAATGGAATTTCTAGTAGACACCTGACAATGTGACCATCCTGCCCTGTTAGTGAGCAAGGGGCAGAGGAGGCAGAAGCAGCTGAGAAGATAAGCGTGTCCCTTTCTGTCTGTGCACTGGACTCAGCACAAACGAGTTAGCACATACAGAGAAGAGACTCTTAGACTTGTGCTCAGCAATGTCAGGCATCTGGATGTAAATGGAAACTTTTAGTAAGAGATCTAGATATTGACAAATACATGTCTGCATCTAAATATTGGAGTGGGCATAGACTGCGACTTAATGTAGGTAAGTGCAAAACCTAAAATCGCCAATATCCATGATTGGATGACTCACAGCCTTCAAGTCAGGAAGAGAACAGGGGAGGTATGTTCAGTATTTGTGAAGCATTTTGAGACATTTGCTGTGATGGATATTTTTAAACTCTTTCTGGCCATACATAGAAGGCAGAAATTAACACAAGAATGTCTTAATTGTGCCTATTTTATATACAAAAGAATAATGGGCTAAATGGGTTGGAATGAATGCCATATTTATCCTTCAAGAGGGGAAAGACAGGATGATTCACAGGCAGCGAAGCCAAGAGCAACGGGCCCTCTCATGAGTAGAATAAATATGTTTCCTTTCATTATATTCTGCCTTCTAGTCCTTAAAGGCCCCCTAAAGGCACAACTAGAAAAGAGATGAGAAACATCTGAAATGATTCATTTTAATTCGCATACTAATTTTCTTGCAGGGGTTATGATGCAGAGCCACTACAATGGTGTGACAAGTCTGCCTAAACTCGAAAGCACCCCAAATGATACTGGCACTATAAAATGCCATCACATATTGCTCTAATTTTTGAAACACCTCCTATAAGCAAGGGAGCCAGCAGCAAGAGAGACTCCAAATGGCTCATTAGCTAAGAAGATTTGGCCCTCAACTCCTTGGGCACTGTTGCATTTCCTGATTCTGTCTGCTACATCTTTACTCTCTTAGCATTGCTTTGCTTAGGTTAAAATGGGCTTGGGTTCTCTGAGAATATAAAGGGCACAGGAAGGAGGAGGTGTGGACTGTACTGGGTGACAAAGGACATACAAGCTTATTGCAGACATTCTAGAATTGATGGCAAAATTTTTGGAGCTGAGCAAAAAATGACACTAGCTGACAGAAATAGATTTTCATTTTGGGAATAAAGAAAGAAGGCAATGTGGGAAAATGATGTAGAGGAATTAAAGGATCATTTCCCCTTTCTCTCACATAGGATCAATCATCCTAGAAAACTGATTAGTCTTTTATCTTTGCCTGGAAAGAATAGTATGGATGAAGTGTAATTTTAAAAAAAGAAGAAACAAGAACAATGAAGACAAAAAAGAAATGTGCAAGAAATAGCCTTCTACAGTAGGTCGGACTGTGCTGACTCTGGTGCTTGATCTTCCCAAGTCTTACAGGCGAGGAGGAGACAACAGAGCAACTCCTTTATGTTCACACTGGCAAACAGGGATCACCCCACCAGGTGGCTGAAAAATGGAACGCCATGTGTCATTGCTATCCTGTGGCTTGTAGCATTAGATTCGTAGATGGCACTAAAGACACTGCTCTCACCCAAAAGGTCCATTTGCCTTGCCATCTCTTTCTTCAATCATATGAGGAATTTTAGAAAGGCACAAGTCAAAAAATCTGTAGCTATGCTCCACTTTGGGTAACAACATATTCTCACAGAGTTGTGTGTACGCTGAGCTAGTATCAGTCATTTCTCACTTTCTTATGGAGTACAGTGTTTTGTCTTCATTTTCAATTGATCATCAATTGATAATTTATACTAAAAATTCATCTCTCTGTCATGGGTAGCCTTCGCTTCTCCATTAAGTAGTAAATGACCTGCCAACTTTTGCACATCTTGTTTAAAGGAATATGGTCAGATTTTCTTATGCGAAATTCCCCTGAGCTGGATATATGGTTGTTAATTTAATGAACTGGTGTCAAAGCTTCAAACTAGGTTTAATAGGAATACACAAACAATGGGGGCATAAACCACTTTAAGTCATGGCTAAGTGCAAAAAGATACAAAATGCTGAAGGAATGCAGTGGACCAAGATTTTATTTTGGGTTGAAAAGATTTGACAAAGTGTCTTGGAAGAGACCAAGATTTGAGGTGCTCTTGTTCAGTCAGTACAAAGAGCACAGAATGTCACTCCCGATAGGCATAGCTTGGGTGACAAGAGCAGACTAAACTACAGGGTTTAAAAGGGGTTTCAGGGGGTACAAAAGTAAGGGCCAAATTGTGCTGGAGCTTCCATTCCCAGCTCACATGTTCAGCGTTGATGTGGAATGGGATGGAGGGCACGGAAGCAGGCTGCACGAGCCCTGAATTCTTGGAGTAGATGACACACATGGAGCCCACCTCGACACACCTCCATGCACTGTACCTTGGGAAGTCTACTGAAAAGAGCTTGGGGAGTAGGGCCTCTTTTGCTTTGTCAAAAAAGCTATCAACTCACAGGCAAACAATTTTCACTCACTTCAGTAATTCTTTCCTGGGCTGGCATCTGTACCCACTGACTATTCTTTACACCAATCCCCTCAAACACTTTTGGTGCATAATGAGGGACCTGTTACTTCGAGTGATTCCCACCAAGGCCTCCCTATGGACGCCTTTAAGATTTTGCACCTGCAATTGGCTAATCGCCAGCACAATAGAACACTTGAGCCTTCAAAATTAAGGATTTAACGATAAGTAGGGAACTGCAATGATAAATGAAAGGCTGAATTCACACTTCTGATGTCTATGGCCTAATACATTAGGGTCTGGAAAATGAAGCAGCCACAATGAAGCTTAAAATCAGCCTTACGGGCACCGCCAAGGCTCCTGGAAACAGCCTCTCCCAGTGAGAAACTGGACCGAAAGAGCGTCTTCAAATCTGAGCCACAGTCATTATTATAGTCTCAAAAGGTGGCTTTGACACAAGTACAATGATTATTTTGTAACTTTTCCGAAAGATTGATCACCTCCCTTCCCCTTCCCCTCCTTTTCAACAGCAATTAAAACAGAAGAAAAGAATCAAAGAATGATTTCATGAAGGTCACATTTTCCAGAGTCTCAAAACAACTTGGGAACTTTCACCAATCAGTTCATAAATATTTACACACTGGTTATCTTTTCTTACTAACCAGAAAAATTCCTTGGGCAAGTGTCCTACCACAGCTGGGGCAGTGTGTTCCTTCTAGCTTCTGGGTGGCCACAGGACAATAACTAACTCACACATCCAGGTCTTAAATAAGCCACAAACCCAGTCTTATTCCGGTGACCACGTCTTCATTTCACCTTAAAAGCTTCTAAAAATATTTGCTGCACACACATGCAGTATCTGCTTTTGGAAGCATCTTCATTCTCTAAGATGGGTGCACATACTTTTCCATCTGGTGATAGCAGTACTAGCATCAGGTAGAAAAGATTCTGTAGGGAAAGCAGTGTGTTTTCAGTGGCTCTGGTAGAATACTCTTTCATATAGAGGGGATTCACAAAAGAAATTAGGAAGACTTTTACAGGACAGTAAAAAGAGACAGAGTGTTGTTAATATATGGCTTGAACATATTAGGCAGAGAGTGAGGGTATCTCCACAAATGAAAACTTTTTTCTTTCAGAGCCCTGGCCACTATACATGGACTGAAGCTTAGGAAAAGTCCTCCTTGTCAGAACTATAAATGGTTCCTGGCTTACCACAGGACTTACATGAACTTTCGTGCAGTTCCATAGTCATAAAAAGGAGTCAGTACATCATTTTCTATGGCAGACAGAGGGGACTTTCATGGGCAAGCTAAGAAATTAAGTGTCAATATATTTAAATGGCATAACGTGCCTGATTAATAGCACAGGAAAATAAATCCCGGAACAAAAGGCCTGCAAAACTAATCCTTATTCACACACACTGTTTTCAAGCAATATGTATTTAAGGCTTACTGGGTGCTAAATGCTGAGTGGCGAACACACCAGTGTGAAAGGTATTGCTCCTCATTTCAAGGTTATAATTATCAGAAGACGTAAGACCTACAACATGTAAAGACAACCAAATTAGACACCCCACAGCAACTGTCCAATAGGTGGTATAAATTCTAACTGCCAGAGGGCTCAGAGATGTGAAAAATCCTGAAAGCCAAGAAAGCTTCTAGAGGAGTTCAAAGGAGGACTGAAAAAAGAGTAGACTTAGGAAAGCAAAGGAAAGTATGACCCTATAATGTTATACAAGTCCTTAGGTTCTACCAAGTGGTTTATGGCTGATGGCATTTGGGCTAAAGAGTGCTATGACCTAAACCAGGAGCAGGCTGTCAGGTGGACTAATGGGGACCAGACTACTAACAAGAAACACTCCACCTGTTTTTTGGTGAGTGAGGGACAGTGGTGGGAGGCACAGTATTAAATAAATGAAAGAACATTTAATAAAATAAGATGGAATAAAAAAATTCTGACAGCTACATTTCAGATTCTACCTAACATATGTTAACCACTTCTCATCCACGTAGAAACTGTGTCCCAAGGTATTAAAAGTTCCTAGGAAGATAATGTTTTACAAACACTGAGAAGTAGAAATATCAGTGGAAGACAGAGAAGCATTTTAGCCTGATTTTTACAAATGAAGAAGTGTATGCCGGTCGTGGTGGCTCAAGCCTGTAACCCCAGCACTCGGGAGGCAGAGACAGGAGGATTGCTGAGTTCCAGCCAGGCTTGCCTGGGCTACATACTGAACTCAGGGCCAGCCTGAACTACAAAGCGAGACCCTGTCTCAAAAAAAAAAAATGAAGAAATGTAGGTTAGTTACATGTACAATCGTCTGGATAATGCTTCCCACAAGGCAGCCATGTCCCAATCCCCCAAACTTACAGATATAGGCGTGACAAGACAAAACAGACTTTGGGGATGAGACTAAGTGTTGGATCATGATATGGAGAGATTATTCAGGATTATCCCACATAGGCCCAGTGTGATTACCAGGTCCTTATCAGAGGGAGGCAGGGGTCAGAGCAGGGAAAAAAGATGGACAAGAAATGAAGGAAGTGGAGGTTAGTGTGATGTGAGAACAACAGCCCAGAAATGCAGGCAGCTGGGAGAGACTGCGGGGGGAGAAAGGGGTTTTCCCCCTGCAGCCTCTGAAGGAAGGCAGTGCCGCCAAGCCACGTTTGACTTCTGCCCTCCAGAAATGTAAGAGAAAAGGTTGAGTTGTGTTAAGCCACTAAGTTGAGTTGTTAAAGCAGCCCAAGAAACAAATACCTCACAGGTCTACACAAATGCAGTCTTCCTCTTTGCAGACATACTGCTCTAATGACTAGACAATGCTGACTAAATTTCACATTTGATTTTCACAAACTACAGATGAGACAGCAGGGTATCGAGGGCCAACAGGAAGTAGCATGCAACAAATCAGCTTCTCCCATGATGGTACCTTCCAAAGTCAAATGCCTTCTGGGAAGGGTCACCTTCCAAAATCACAACACTCTTGGAGCTGTCAATTTTAATAAATTAGAAAGCCACATGACAACAATTCACTATGGAAAATATCACACCACCTAACCAAACAGTTCTTCTCCTGGGGCCTCTCCTACCAGTCAGAACATTTGACCATGAATGTTCATGCCCCATGGAATAAATTTACACAAATGAAAATCTAGCCCAGCATTCTGTCCAAGCAAAGTCACATTATATAGCACGTAACTGGATCTGTTTCCCACATTACCATTGAAACACCAAGACTGAATAATTTTTGAAAAACATTGGACTCAGTGGCAAGAATTACAAAAATCTTAATAATGTTTCCTGCTTTCAGTGTTTGCTAATATAATTCAAAGTGTTGTTTCCTCCTTAGCTGTATGTATAAAAACCTCTTAGGATTACCTTTTAAGAGAAATTCATTGCTCCTAAGGAGAAATAAAGTACATGAAAAATGTTTTTTATTCTAGCTCTTACCTAATACTCCATGGGTTCTAGAAAGGCTAATGTGACCAGTTGGGCCCACTGTCACTGTGCTTCCCAAGTGGCACATTCTAGGACAGCCTGGCCATCAAGTCCCACACCTTTCCAGCCATATTCCCCCTGGTTGGAATTGGTGGTGTTCACAACCATGAAAAGATCCCTGGTGAGCTCCCTAAATCACTCCTTTGAGAGACTTAAGAATCAACAGACACAACTTTTTACATCCCACTTTGGCTCTCTGCAAATGGAAGGGGAAAACAATGTCCTGAGCCTAACTGTTAATTATTTGTCATAACTTTTGTTTTCTCGTTTATTTTTGCTGTTTTGAAAAGAACATAGATATTGTTTAATGTGAAGTATTGAGAGGTTGGAGAACATCATAATATGGAGAGTTAGAAACTGTCAATTTTGCTAGAGTATGAACTATTAACTTAAGTTGCAAGATGTTAGACAAATAGGCAGTTTCACTGCCTGTGAAATGCCAACTCATTTACAGTACGGATTATTAACAGCAGGGGAAAGAACGAAGGTGCTGCTAGTATTAATGCACCCATACTATGTACCAATGCACATGTGCACTCTCGCACTGCCATGTATAGTCTCTAACTCTCAAAATAGTCCTGAGAGGTAAGTGCTATTGTCATCTGTTGTTTACAGATAAGGGAAATGAAGCTCTGTGGGTTCAGATTACTCAATAACAAAGCCTAGGAAATGCTCAGGGAAAAGCCAAACGCTTTCAGAAGTTCTCACACCCCCTGCAAAGGACAATCTAGCCGTACATGACACATAGGCATGTCATTGAGTTGAGAGAAAACTTTCATCCCTGGGGGTGTGGCTATGGGCTGCCCTTTCACATGCTTTTCCATAGAGGGCAGGAAGGATCACACTCAGTGACAGCCCCTGCCCTTGCAGTTCCCGGGGTAGGTTGGCCGAGCCATAGCAGGGCAGGGTGAATGTCGCCAGGGCCTACCTTGATGCCTGTGTCTCAGAGTACAGGTTTTGACAGGGGACATGTTTTTCTTCCGTGGTTACAATGCACATATTGACTTAGCAAAGGTATTCAGGGAAGAAAGAGAAGCAAGCAAGTGAAAGAGTACAGCAGTTCTGCCTCCACAAGGAATTAAATAGTCCAGGGCAAAAAGTGAAGGCTACCATAAAACTCCTGAATCAGACTTAGTTTCAGTTCAAAAGCTAAGAAAATAGTGAGAGCCCCTTCACATCCAGCCACCCACTATATGCACAGATTCTGACTGAACGCAAATCAAGTAATATCCCAGAAACACAGCCATGTACATTTAAAGCTTAATATAACCAAACTAGCACAGAAGGCAGGTGTTAATGCTATCCCCCAAACCACATTTCCACGGCATTTCAAATATTTATAGCTTGTTATAAATTATACCAAGGCTACATATCAAAGAATGAAAATCACCCATATTAAATTAATCAGAGATTTTAGAAAATTATACATTGCACATGGCTGAATATAATCCATTTAATGTTTCAATGTCATGGAACATTTGCTTTATAAATAAAATATGAAAGTGATTAAGCTTCCACAGACCCTTAGGAATATGGTAAATCTATATGAGAACTCCCTAAGCCTGGGATTTTTATCTCTGGGTTTTGGTTAGTGGAGAAAATTTTTAAAAATAAATAAATAAAATGGAACTAGAGTTCCCTCATTGGTGATGCTACAGAGGAAAGGCAATGTCAGCATGGGGCAAAGTGAAACTCAACACCTCAGTTCCCAATACTCTGATTTCCTACGGCAGAACCCAAACGTGGCCCTCACTGCCGCCCATTACCACTCTCGTTCACGGAGACTTAGGTACTCACTGCAGGCAGGCTTTGGCTCCAAGACTTAACCTTGCACTCTACACCCCTGTTCTTAAAAGCACCTTTACACAAATGTGCCATTACATACTAGCATTGGATTTCAGGGAAGAATGCAAAATGCAGAGTTCAGAGATGTTTCCAGAATAGTTTGGAATATTCCATCAACTCTTCTGCAAGAAAAAAAAAAATGAAGCTTTTGCCTCCTCCAGAGCCAGACAACTACACAGAAGTCACCAAGTGACCAGAATTTCTCATGGATTCTGCATAATTCCCTATCCGTGTTTCGTGGCTCTTATGACACCCTTCCAATTTCTTTACAGAGCCACCACATAGCTTGCATGTGTGTGCGCGCATGCACACGTGTGTGTGTGTGTGTGTGTGTGTGTGTATTTCACTTTGGGGACCTTTCAATAACTTTGTTACGACATCTGGAAAAATTCACTGACATTCACTGACACTGGGGCAAGTCAAAACTAGGTCTGTGAATTCCTTGAATAACTTTTATCAGACTCTATAGCCCAATAAAAGGCCATGGCTTTGCTATTAACCTTTTGAATCAAATATCAGGAAGACAGAGATGTAAGGGATGCTGGCAGAGCGCCCTGCTCGCAGGGACCAAAGTCTATCCTGGACCTCAGGAGAGAAATCAAGGCGAGATACACCTGCATTTGACTTCTAGAGTTCATTATTCAATTGAATCCTTGCAAGGTAACCCCAATCTCTTATTTATAAACTCCATGCAGCAAAGAGGAAATATTAGGAGACTAAAGCCTTTTCTTGGCTTGATGAGCTAGCAAATCATGTTTGTTTCTTTCTTCCTTCCTTTTCTTTTCTTTTTTTTTTTTTTTTTCCTGCAGCGCTTGCAATAGAACCTGGGCCCTTGTGCTTTCAAGGTAGAAGCAGTACCGCTTAAGCTAAAGCTCTGGCTTGCAAATCAGGTTCCTAATCACCAGCTACTTGATAGAATTCTCCAAATGACGACAGCATTTGCAGTAGGTCCCATACCCATGCTGTACAGGGGATTCTTGCAGGATTTGTGCAGAAAAGCTATGTGCTGCCTCCATACTGCCTTCTAGTCAAGATTTCAAATGATCATGTACTTCTGTTCTATAGACAACTTTCAAAAATCAAATAACCTGATTTTGGAATCTGGGAGATTTGGATGAAATGCCCTTTGCTGGTTGTTTACTAGCTGAGTGACCATAGGGACCAATTACTTCCTGTCTATAGGATTCTGTTTCCTTTTCTTGAAAGATGAAGACTATAGCAGGATCTTAATGTTTTTGCTGTATGTCTTGATGTCTATGATCCTAAACATAGTGCTTGGCACACAAAACCAATGTCTTATAATTGCCTTAGGGCAACAGAACTGTGATGCCCATAAACAAGGTCAAGTGAGCTCAATGTTTTTAAAAGAAGAACATGTTACTTATTTTACTCTCACTAACTCAGGCTCAAATGGAGAGGAAAAAACTCATTTATTTGATCTTATTCCAAACAGACATCTCTATTAATTGCCACTTCTGTGTGTGTGTCTCCTGTGCTGTATGATGATAATTTGTTGTTTGTAAATTTGATCCGGGGGTACTGCAAACTCCTAAACTGCCTTTTTAATCATTAAAGATCCAACTATATCTAGTAGAGTTTTAGCATTAAGCGACTGTTTGAAAACTGGTAATCCCTGTAAGGTATAAAACTGAAAAATGTGGCATAGGCCCTTCACAACCTATGACTTGAGGCTTGGGAACACAACATAAAATATATACTCTGATAAAAGAAGTTGGATTTAGAAACTTTAAGAACCTGCCGACAAGACTGACTTGCTATTGAAAATGAATTTCTTTGAAAGAACTTTAGACTTAGAGATAGTTACAACCACAGTCCATAAAATTCATGTATATTCTCTGCCCACTCATCCTTGCTGTTAACACACATAACTTCAACAAATCACCTTAAAAAGCAGCAAGTCAACATTATTAAAATATACTTAACTGTGGTGTTTATTCAAATTTCTCCAGACTTTCCATTAATGTCCTTCTTACTGTCACATAATCTTACTCAAGATTTTGCATTCCATTTAGTTGCATCTTCTTGGTGTTCTCCCGTCTGTAATAATTTTACTTCTTTACCTTGACAGTTCTGATGAACCCTAGTCAATTATTTTGTAAAAGGTACCTCAATTTCAATTGGGCAGAAGTTTTACAGTGACTATATAGAGATTACGGATTTGGGCAACATACCACAGTAGTAAAAGTGAGTTTCTCATAGTATCTTCAGAACACTAGCTCAGGGGCTAGTGGTGTCAATGTATCTTAACTGATGGTAGGAACCTTCATTTCAGTTAAGGAGGTGTCTGTTAGTTTACTAACATTACCCTTCCCTTTTTAATTGCTCTAAATTTAGGGGAGATATGGCTAACATTTTTCCTTCATTCATTACTTCATCACAGAATTAACTCCTGGATATCTTTTCATTCTCTGGATTATAACTCATAGTTTATTTACATCATTTATATTGTTCAATTTAAACTAGTGGGTGCTCTTTCATGTTAGTGCTTGTGTCCTTTTGATCATATATGTTCCATGTACTACAATCCTATTGCTTTGTAATTGGGTAATCTTGTTTATACTATTTCCACTTAATTAAATCACTCAGGTTTTCTTTGTGCCCTCACATATGACCAATTTTTGTGACTGTACCGTTGAATAGGAAGTGAATATTTTTAAACATTATCAACTGAGAAAACTCTTGGCCTAAAGAAAAATTACAAATTACATGCCAAAGGTAAGCCAATTTTATAAAGAGAATTAAATAAAAAGAATATTTCCACAAAATATACAAAGTACACTCAAATCAGAAATGCAAAAGCTAGCAGTAGAAATGTTCAAAAGAACCCAGTAAAATCGAAAAGCAAATTGATACAACTCAAGGAAGAAATGGAAAGGGCAAAATGATCTAAAAGATAAAGAATAAATTACAAGATGCACAAGGGTAAATAGATTCAAATGAAAATTTAATAAGATACGTGGAAGAAATGTAGGTAAACTATCAAGAGTATGACATAAATATAAAGCAAATAGAGTCAGAGAGAAAGTAATGGAAATGGGAGGAAAGCAAAGATAAAATAATATTCATGTTACTAAAGTCCCTGGAAAGGCAAACAAAACACTAGGATAGATCTTTTATTTAAAATTACAATATAAGAAAACATTCCTAAACTACCAAAGCTTCAATCAACCACTGGAAATGTCTTTCTGTACGTCTGAAAAAATTAACCAAAAGGATCAGCTCACAGATAAATGGTAGCAAAATTACTAGATTTGAAAGATAATGATAAAAGACTGATAATGATTCAAGGACTGCAGAGAAAAACAATCAAGTAACTTAGGAAAGAGACAACAACAGCAAATTATTTTTTAAACAAAAGTGCTAGGCTTTCATATAGCTCATGTGTTATTAAATATCAAAGCAATATAGGAAATAAAATTTTCAACATATAGCAACACCAGGAATTCTGTGTTCATCAACTCTTCTGATTCAGAGCAGAGGTTGGAAAGACACATGGGCTCTCTCCGGGTTTTGTTTGTTTGTTTGTTTGTTTTTTGAGACAGGGTCTCGCTTTCATAGTTCAGGCTGGCTCTGAGCTCACTATGTAGCCCAGGCAAGCCTCGAACTCAGCAACCCTCCTGTCTCTGCCTCCCGAGTCTCTCTCCGGGTTTTGGTGGGTTTTTTTCCTTTTTACCCACATTTGGCATTCTTCATCTTCAAATTATTGCCAAGAGCATTGACTTCATACTGTGTTGCTAGTACTGACCCTGCTTAACTGGAATTCTTTACTTTTTAATGTATCAAATCCCATCACTGCATTAGTTTACCTACATTAGTTCTTCCATATCCATGTTTTCAAAAATATCTCACTGCTCATTTTTACAAATAAGTAAAGTAAGTCTTGGAGAAGTGAAGTAACCTACTCAAACATCAAATCCAAAGCTATTCATTCCCAAGTCGGAGTTCTCATCCATCACTCTGTGTTGCCTCTTCCTTTTCTTCATTCTCTTATCTTTATATAGTTCCAGCAGTCACAATTCTGGCTTTCTGGTTCATGAAGTTTCATCTCTTTACTTCCAAAATACTGTCCCTTCTCTCCACCTGTATTCCTATAACTCCAGTTCAAGCCAGAATCAACTTCCCCCTGGACAACTGCCATAATAATCTCTTAACCGGCTCCCTGCTTCCACTACCTCCCCATTATTTCTCGGCATGGGAGCTGGAGCAAATTTTTATTAATAAAACAAATCAAATCTTGTCACTGCCTGACTTAAATTCTCTAGTGGCTTCCCACTGCACGCGGAATGAAATCTAACTCTTTACCATGGTCTTCCAGGCCCTATAATATCTGTCTCTGCCTACTTCTTTCCTTTCATCTCATGCCACTCTCCAACTTAATTACTCTCTTTTTGCCAATATCACCTCCTTTCTCCTCCTCAGATCCGCCAAGCTCATTCACAACTCAGACCCTTGGCATTTGCTATACGCTTAGCATGGAATGCTTTCCTCAAGGCTCTTCCTGCGGGTCTCTGTTTAAGCATCCTCTCCTCTGAAAGGTTTTTCCCTGCCAAAAATGAGGTCCCCACCTATCAGTGCACCTATGACAGCAGCCCACACTATCTAATTCAGAGCAGTAACACTTCCTTGGGTTGCCTTGCTATTTACTGCACATTCAAGGACCTAGAACATGCCACACAAAGTAGCTACTAAATAAAAATTTGTCAAATGATGAATGAATAGTTTCTTCAGGGTTACATTTTCTGTCCTGATAATGGAGACATAGGGTCTAACAAAAATATTTTATGCACCTTTCAGAAAGAGGCATCTACAGTTTGTCACTGGCATACTGACCTATTGAGATCTATAATCATTTTGAAGCTTTGTGGAACTTAGAAAACGACTTAAACTATTCTTGAAAATTCAAAACATATGGATTGCAAAAGCTAGTGTCATTCCCTGAAGGACCTCTGACTGTCTGGAGTAAGGGGAACAAGATGTCTATAATACATGCATGAGTATATGTTGAATGCCAAGGGCATGCCATAGAAGTTACATGCCAGGGAATTTAACAAGATAGGGAACACTAAGGAAAGATGAATTCAAAATTGATCCTGAAGCATAGGAAGTAGTGAAAAAACTTTCTTATTGCAGTTTTGTTTCTTAAAGGCACATTGGGGGTGGTAAGGCCACCGAAGATTTACATATGTGCCACACTCTCCTAAAGTCCAAACCCGCTTCTGATGGTGTGGAAATTTCAGGAAGTCTTGGACCCTCACTGGGCACAATGTCACAATGTAGAGCAGATCACTTGCTGAGTGGTCTTGACCGCAAGTGGTTGCAAAGGGCCCTTTCAACTTTTCAAGATGCCTCATTCCTCAGGCCAGAAGTAGCTTCCCAGTTCCCAGAGTACCATGTACTAGCAATAAAGGTGCCGCACCTATAATTACACCTAGTACTTAAGTTGCAAAAGCTTCCCACATAGCTAAATAATGACAAGAAAGTAAGGAAAGAAAGAAAGAAGGAAAGAAAGAAAGAAAGAAAGAAAGAAAGAAAGAAAGAAAGAAAGAAAGAAAGAAAGAGAAAGAAAGAAAGAAAGAAACAGAAAGGTTAAAATACTGTAAATGGTTTTTGTTTGTTTGTTTGTTTTTAAATGGTTATCATGTGCCTGGTGAAGACTTGCCTTGATAACTGACCACTAAGTGTCTGGCAGAAAGTTAGTGGACTGCAGATACCTGGATAAGGAAAGAGGTAAATTCTCAGAAACAGTACTGGATGAAAAGTCAGCTCCATATTGTGGGAAAAGGTGAATTGTCAACAAAGAGTTCCTACACTTGATAGCCTTTGTATGGCGAGCCGCACACTTAATAAAGAAGCAGCTGCCGCTACTGAACGATTAATCAATACTGGTAAGCTGACATCCTGAGAACTGCTGAACTGAAGCTTTTCTTTCCCTCTTGCATTTACAAATAGAGTGCTCACTATTTGACTAAAGCCTGTCGACTTGACCAGAAAATATCAGAGTCCTATTTAAATGACATTTGCAGAGAATGAGATTTTCTTCTGGGCGCTACTTCTTATCGCTAATAATAACATCAGATTAGTGGATTTAGGCTGGCGGAGGAGCAATGCTTTTTCTGATCCCTTCTTAAAGCAGCCCTTTCCATCTGTCTAGTCAAGCTGTCCCTGCGCTTGTTAGGGCCAATGAGCAATTACTAAATGTACTTCATTGATATCATGTGAGCTACATGTCTAAAGGTTTACTGTGCTGCTCTGTTCCATACAAGACTTTCAAGTCCACTTAGCCTCATCTGTAATCTTGACAGGTACAAAGGTTCCTGGAGGCCAGTGGTGGTGAACCTATGGCATGTACGCTGCAGCTGGCTGTTTGTATCACTGAAAGTTCTCAAAGGTTCCCCATCACTGCCCTCGACAGTCTCCACTAACGTTGGTAAGTCACTGGGATTAAAACCAAAACTTAACTCATCCTAACCGATAGAGCATTTCAAAGGTCCTACATTTGTCAAGTAAGTTTCATTTATCATCATTTCAGTTCAACAGATACAATGCCATTCCAACAAAGATTGATGGTGCAATAACTGATTACTTTGGTGGCGGCGGGGGGGGGGGAGCCAAACACACACATGTGCTTAAATATTTACTGGGGAAGATAACTTTATTATTTTTCTCACAAATTTTGCAAGTTTGAAGACTGAATGTGATTTAAAACCTAAATACCAGGTGTCCTAAAAACAAATGAAAGTATTTCTAAAGTCCCATCATAAATAACCACATTTAATTTCTTTTCTCAGCTTAGGGTACACTAAAAGCCCTTTTACAAATCACACCTATGTTCCTTACATTAATACTGACATTTCCTCTCTATGATACATCATGTAAGCTTGAGTGATGCTGTGAACTCCAGATAAGCCAGAAAGACCAGTAGACAGTACAAAGCCAAGGTTTCAAGATTGCACAGTTTCTAGTGTCTTGTGCCAATTCTGTTTCTCAGTTAAATCTTGTTCATTATTAACTGAGCAAAACGTATTTCTGCATGATAGAGAAGCCCGTGTCAAGCAGAGCTAAATCAAACCAAATGGTTTGACCGGATCAACCCTCCCAGATTGACCTGAATATTTAGCAGGGTTAAAGTGAGATTCTTCTTAATGGGACCAGCACTTAACAGTGCATGAAGGAAAAATCCAGGGCCTGATGTCCAATTGCTTTCCCTACTCACGTATTTCAGCACATCACACTGTTAACGAAGTTATTCAAAACACAATATGAAAAATCGAAGGATGCTTTTATGGAAAGGATGCACTCAATTGTCAATTTATGCATGTCATAAAATCAGTAATGTATCCTGCACAGGACACAATTTATCTTCATTCCACAGGGTCACAAAAAGTACATGACTACATTTCCTTCAGGAAATCCACAGATGCTAAACATCCTCATTTTGAAACAACCTGGGAAAATTTGGACTAACATTTTCAAAAGTGAACAACAATTTAACTGCCATGTTACTATTCTGGAGTTAAAATAATGAAACCATCTTGATATCTAATCACTGTTGAGAAAGCTATAGCTACTTTAGCCAAAAGAGAAGAAATAGGAAATGCAATAAATCCTGATCATTTTAGGCATAACTCAGATAAAGTCTGATCTTTAATAGTACAAAAGGAAGTTTACTTGATCAAAACCATTAAAGTTTACAGATCTCTTTATATATAGGTGCTGAGAAGGAAATCACTCTGGACATTAAATGCAAACCCTATGCTGGAGGGTAAGTTAGGTTTTATCACTAGGTTTTATCTACAATCTTTACTGTTTAAAGTTGGCCAGAAAGAGTGGTGGGCTTTTTGTTTATCTTGCTGCTTTGTATGTTTGACCCTTGACCTAACTCTGTTGTGGTTCCTAAAGAAGGAAATGCTTTGGTCAGGTATTTAGCATGAAGGTAGGGTTCCCCCAGGGTGCAGTGCGCTAGTGACCAAATGGTCTGGGCACATCAAGGCTTGTTCCGCTTTGTTTTGGTTTGTGTGGTTTTGATTTTGTTTAGCACTTTTTCTTTTGGAAGAAAAGGGGAAGAAATCTCATTCCCAATAGAGCAGAAACATCTTCTTCATTTAAATGGCTGAATACCCTTGCTGTCATTCAGTAGTTGGCTGCAGGAGAGAGGAAGAATTTCAGAGGTAGCTAAAGTCAGATCATGGCTAAAACCTAACAGATATATCGTTGCCTTTTCTTTCTTAGATTTTGAATGAAATGGGGAGACAGATCTTCTGTAAATAGGAAGGGAACCAAGAGATGGAGGGAAGGGGAAGGGGAGAGGGGAGCAGGCACTAAAAAGAATTAAAATGTGTGTCATATAAGTGCCAAATACCTACAGTGAAAGTATTCATCATGTATCGTGAACATGTACAAATAAATTAAAAAAGAAAATGAGTTACTCTGCTATTCTTTTATGGTTTCATTCAAGAAATGTCTACAACCTTGAAAGAAAGTCCCAATTTGATCAAAACTTAATTATTAGAAGCGTAAGTATTAGAAGACATTTCACACACCCAAACCACCCGAGGTGTGTGCACTCGTCGAAGTGTAAACAATCAATTTCGAATCCCCCAACACCCATAGTTGTGAGAACAGCATGATTGATCACTTAACCTTCTAGAGCACGCGTTAATGTTGTCACTATTAATAGATGAAATCTTTATACTGTAGTGAGCCATTTCCTATGATCAAAGTCATTTTTCCTCAATTTATTTCTATGTAAACTGGAAAGAGTTTCCGATTAGCAATAAGGCACCAGCAGGATGCGTGGTGATTCGGAGGTAATCACAGCCCTGTGGGAACAGAGGTACTCAACTGTACCTTTTGCTTTGTGACTCCTCAGGGGGGTGATGATCTTGTGATAATCATGTTCCCCGCCCTATTGTGCCTTATTGCTTAATTAGCTACTGCATGAAATGTAGTTCTGTTTGCATCAACTTTATGTCTACTATAATTGCCCTGAGTTGCAGTTCCAAGATGAAAAAAGTGGATCAAATAACTACATATATTTTGTTTGATTAATCATGAAAAAATCATTAAGGGATTAAAGTGAAACCATTTTACTCCTGCTGATCATGTTCAGCAATTTGAAATTATTTTATGATCCTGATCAATGTAATTAATGAGAATGGCTGTTAATTAGTTACACTAGCAGGTGGGCCATGAAAAATGTATTCGCTTAATCATACCGTAGAACAACGTGCAATTAAAGGCTCCTGAGCTAATTTTACCTGATGCCAAGGAGGAAATACCTGTCCAGTTCACCATGCTGTCTGCTGTGACCTCCCTCCTGTGTCTGTCCACCTCTGCCTTCCCACCCCCTGTAGGCCCTGTCCCCAGCCAACACAAAAACAACAGGCCTTGACAGTTTGAATACTAGGAAGTAGCGTTGAACCTCAAAGATCTGCTCTCTGCCCTGCGCACACAGGTTCCATTGGAAATGCCGCTGAGGCACTGGCTGCTTCAAGTCAACTAAGCGCGGCCTCACCACAGAAAACAGGGTGATCTGGTCACCCTGAAATGCCACATTTGATGTTCTATCCCTCACTGTACGGAGCCCAGTTACAGTAGTCGCTGAGTGGTGACTGGTGACAGACAGAAGTGTCACATGGGGCCGAGTCACTCATTACTAGTGCTGAGAGTTTATCGGGGAGCTTTTATTATTGCAGGATGTATCGCATTCCCCGAGGAGATAGTCAATATCTGCACTCATCGCCACAGATTTTATCATACAGCAATACAAAAGGAAGTGAGAACAGTAACAGCCATTGCCAATACTCTCCTGGTTCAACTGTTTAGTCACATCAATTAAGCAAATGGCTCCGAATATGTGTTAATATGATTTTCCTGTGCACCGAATGCTCAGATTTCATTAGGCACTGCTCCGTGGTGCTTAGGATAGGCACGAATGTGCAGCACATCACTATCTGGCCTAATTGAAAGAGCCAGAGTACCGAGGTGTGAGGTTTAGGCAAAATTCAAACAAATCCCGATGCTATAGACAGAAGTTGGGAACACAGTAGTCCCATTTTCTGGTCTTTTCAGGCTGCATCTCAAGTGTCCATTGTGCTTGGGTCAGCTCCACTGGATTTGCAAGCTATTGAGAAGAAAGACACAGCCAGATGGAGAAGTCTTTGTGCAACTTTGCGGGCTCCTTGGCTCCCGATGCACAGGCGGCTACGAAGTCGGGGGGGTGCTCTTTCTGGGACATGCACTGTCGCCCACTTCTTTCGTGTAAGATTGTTTTGCCTTCAGAATTAAATTTTGATGAAGGCTTTGCCTCCCTACTGGTGAGCTTCTTTATTCTGGAACTGTCAGCTGCTCACTAAGAGTTTCTATTACTACTTTGTTCATTTTCTGTACCAGGAGAGTTTTCATTGTTGTACCTGCAAAAGGGAAAACCCCAGTGGATACTTGGGGTTTTCTCCAATTGATGTTCAAATGCAATGATTCCAATACTTAACTAGCTTTAAAAGTGACCTTAAGACAAATAGCAGGCTACCACCCCGCACTGCACCCACAACTCCTTTCTACTTGGTGTTGTTCACTAGTTAAGTCTTTAGGATTTCAAGCCTATTTCTCTCTGGATAATACAACTGAGTTTCTTTCTTTTTTCATCCTTTTTTTTTTTTTAGTTTTTGTTTTGTTTTGTTTTTGAGACAGGGTCTCGCTTTGTAGTTCAGGCTGGCCCTGAGCTCACTATGTAGCCCAGGCAAGCCTTGAACTCAACAATCCCCCTGCCTCTGCCTCCCAAGTGCTGGGATGACAGGGGTGAGCCACCACGCCTGGCCAACACAACTGAATTTCTATTTCTTGATTTTTAGTTTTAGGTATGATCTGTGGACTTCCCTTTACAGAAGATGAACATTAACCCTTCTCACTTCTTCTTCCTCTACTCCATAGTGAAATACTCCCTATCCTTCTGTTTTCCCAGTATAGGATGTCAAAAGTTTAACTAGATCTGGGCTGGAGATTTAGCTCAGTGGTTCTGGCGCCTACCTAGCAAGTGCAAAGTCCTGAGTTCAATCCGGCTAACCACATACAACAATACCAGGCGTGGTGACTCACACCCACCAGCAATCAGTACCACATACCAGGATGCTGGGTGTGGTGGCTCATGCCTGTAATCCCAGCACTCGGGAGGCAGAGGCAGGAGGATTGCTGAGTTTGAGACCTGCCTGGGCTACACAGTGAGCTCAGGGGCAGCCTGAACTTTAAAGTGAGACCCCTTCTCAAAAAAAAAAAAAAATACAAAAACCTTAGCTAGATCAATCTTTATTTTCACATTATTTTCATATGTTTATTATTCAGAGCTAAACCAAGTACTAAATTATAATTTACTTTTTCCCAACCACCTTTTGATGTTAGTCACTAGAATTGCCTTTTATTATTGTTTGGTTTATTTTCTATGAACTTACCACTAATGTAACCTCAGACGTTCTGTGAGTTTTGTGAATACTGCCATATAGTCACATAAGCTCACACTCCCATTTTCTTCAAAAATCTGTTTTGGAGTTGTTTTTTGTTTGTTTGTTTGTTTGTTTTATTTTGTTTTGAGACAGAGTCTCGCTTTGTAGTTCAGGCCGGCCCTGAGCTCACCATGGAGCCCAGGCAAGCCTCGAACTCAGCAATACTCCTGCCTCTGCCTCCCGAGTGCTGGGATGACAGGCGCGAGCCACCATGCCCAGCTGTTTTGGAGCTTTTTGACCTACTCTACCCCACCTGGTTGCCCTCTAAAACTGGGGCTCCCTTCACCATCATCCTGTGGCCTTTCTTTGCCTCTTCTGTATCAGAGCAGCTGGCTCCCATCCATACACCATCCTCTCGGTTGAGTTTATTCCTTTATTTGTTAATCTAATACATCCTCCTCCAGCTTACTCAAAAGGAATTGATCAAAGTTAAATTCCTTTGAGATCATGAGTGTTTGAAAATGTCTTCTTTGTATCTCCTACTTGACTGATAATTTCGTTAGGTAGAAAACTTTGGGTAGAAGTTCTTTTCCTTTAGAATGGCCTTCTGGCTCCAGTGTGGACGTAGAGTCCAAATTCATTATGTTGTTCTATGTGACTCCTCTCCCCTCCCTCATTCTGTCCTGCTATCCCTCTGTCCCTCTGTCCTTTTTCCTCTTTCCCCTCTCTTCTCTCTGGGGACTGTATAATCTCTCTATTCCCTTCTCTAGGAATGCCTCCCTGAGTCCTCACTGCCAGCATTCTAGCTGGAGATGTCTGGGGGAGGCACTTGTCCCTGTTTCTGGGAAAGTACTCCAGGACAGTAACCTTCTGTTTCACCCTCTACAGAGAATAAAGCTCCCATTTTCTACACAAGTGGACTGTCAGAAGCTTGTACAAGGGAGGAAGGTAGTTGAGGGGCTAGCTTCTCCTTAGTCAGCGTTCTATAAGCCTCTATTGTAGACCCTCTTCGCTCGCACTTCAAGGCATATCTGGTCTGCAAATTCATAGGCTTCCTGAAGGTTCTACAGTGTGATCTGGAGTAAAGCTCAGCTTTTTCCATTGCTGGTTTAAGATCTGGACTTCCAGATCTGCTAAATCAGTTTCCATTTGTCAAAATGTGTTTCAGCTTTATATAACTTTATAGCCTCTCCCAAAGTCCTAGCCCTATTGGGTTTAGTCTTACCAAAAAAAAAAAAAAAAAAAAAAATATATATATATATATATATATATATATATATATATATTCATTGTAGTTTTTGTATAAATTAAGGGGTAAAGCAAAATTAGATGCATGTGACTAGTCTACTACTGAAAAAAGTCAAAGCCACTAACTCAAATATGACAACTATGTTTTCCAAAACATACATGCACACATGTGCACATCTATCATGTCACACAGCTCTGTAAACTGAGAGAGAACCTAAAACTGAGCTGACATAAGCACAAGGTAGAGAAGTCCTGAGAAGGGCATCCCGAATGTACTTCTGAATTGATCCCAGACTGGAGTAATCCTGACTGACAAGGGCTAAGCAGTTCTACATGGTATGCTATAATTTTAACCCAGGCACAACCATCCAGGAACATTCAGCATTGCTGTCCCTCAGCAGAGCTGATGTTTCTTAAGCTGAAATGCCAGCTTCTTCTTACCATTACCATGACTAATAAGAAATCTCCCATATGTGTATCCATGTACATTTTACACAGTATTTTGACATATGTTATTTCACATAATTCCTATTTCTTTGGGGAAATTCTTCTGGTGATCTCCCTTATTTTCTAGACTCATGATGAAGAGCTTGAACTGAGTCTATGACTTGTAGAACCTGGATAAACTATTCCAAGTCTCTAAGCCTCACTTTCCATGTCTGTAAAATGGGGATAACTATAGTACTTAATATTTGTAAAGACTATATAAGTATGTGTAATGCACACCAGGAGGTATAGAGCACATACTCAATAACTACGAGCCACTACTCCAATTTCCATTTACTGGGTGAGGACTGTGAAGTTCAGAGATGTTAACTGGCTTATCAAAGTTCAAGAGGCCCATATCGCATGGAGACAAGAAAAGGCTCACACTCTCATCTCTGACGCCAAACCATGTGCTACTCGGCCATCTCAGTGACCCTCCTCTACGGATGAAAGCATGCTGTAATGAAAGCAGACCTCCAAGGAGGTCACCTGAGCTCTTCTAACTTAAATGACAGTGTACATTTTGGATATGGATATTTTTTTTCCAAAGCTTCTTACATGATTTCAACACCAGACTAGGGTTGCAAGGCTATGTGTGTGTTTGTGTGTGCATGCATGTGTGTGTGTGTGTATGTTTATCAAACTTCCTCTTTGGCTCCCACATTTACTCTTCAACTATGTGTTTTCTTTCTTCCCCATGTTCTAGACTCTTTGTCAGGAGCAAGCAATGTGATTGTGATGTGCTAACTAGCTATAAGAAGTGCTAAACAGACATAAAAACTGCTCCTCCCACCCACTGCTTCAACCACCACAGGAACTTGCTGGTTTCAAAAACTAATAGCTTATCAGAAGTGAGCATGTCAGGTTCCAGCTGGGGTCTTACCATGGTTTCCTGAATCCATGGGGAGGTCCTTTGGGATAATCACCCTGGGCTTCCCTGCAGAATCATCAGAGCAATCTATTTCAAACTCTGGAGGGCAACCTGAGGTTCCAACCCAAATAATTTAGTTTCTGGTTCTACAAGTGAGGAAGAAGAAGAAGAAGGAGAAGAAGGAGAAGAAGAAGAAGAAGAAGAAGAAGAAGAAGAAGAAGAAGAAGAAGAAGAAGAAGAAGAAGAAGAAGAAGAAGAAGAAGA
>PVIC010000138.1:32131-97795 GCA_004025085.1 Thryonomys swinderianus | reverse complement strand
AATGGACTCAGCTTGGGCAATTCTTGCCTGTAAGAACTAGAACAAAATCTGTTTGCAGAAATATAAGCTCTCACAAGTGCCTACTGGCCTCTTCAGATAAAAGACAATTGGCATCGTCAGGCTCCTGAGCACATTTTCATAATCAGCCTGATCATGGGTGCATGGCAGCTGCTCGATTGATGGTGTTAGACAGGGAATAGAGAGAAATGCCAGGAGTGCCCTCAGATCTGACATAACGAGGCAAACATCAGTCATTTGGCTAAAAAGCTCATAACGGCTCCATCAACTGTGACACAGGAGTCTGTCTTAGGCAAAGCTAATGAGAAAATGTGGCAATGTGAGCCTTTTCCTTTGACAGGAACAAGAAGCGAGTGAGCTGCATTTTCAATGAAAACACAAAGAAATCCGGTTGAACACAGTACATATTCTTGCTCTGAGGAGAAATGATGCATCCATGTTTTGAAATGATCTTCTGTGAGGAAAGATGCCTTAAAAAAGTGTTCCACTTCATTTACCAAATGCTCAAGAGCATGTAGAATTAGTACTTGAAAGTGGTCACTTCTCGAGGCAACATTTCACAATCTCGGCCTTCTTCAAAAGGGAAATTTCTTTGCTAATGATGCAGTGAAGCCAGTCCATGCCTTGAAAGGGCTGATCATGGCTGGGAACTATTAAATAAGGAATTTCAATAATAATCCACAAGCCAGAAGAATAACCAGCAGGGAAATAAGCACTGATTATTAGATAGAATAAATGATTATCAGTTCTACTGCAAAGAGAGAGACAGACAGACAGAAGGTACAACTTCTGTAAACTAATGAAGTTTAAGCCTCAGAACTAATCAGTAGTGGTCTAGGCCAGGTTTCTTGGTTTCAAAGCTCTCTAACTCTTGGCCTTAGACTGGAGCTAGAGAATTAATTTACAGATAAGCTTCCATATACAGTCTCATTGGAACACTATCCAAGAAATCTGACATGGGATAATTTTGATGACCTGGATCCCCCACCTATTTCAAGTGAGTTGTGTGTGAAGCTAGACCCTTGATGCAAGATTATCTTTTGATGGCACCACCAGTGACATCTTATTGTTCACAACAAGAACAATAAGCTCAGGAGGAAGAAATGTTATACCAAACACTTTCGGATGAAGATTGTCAATAGGTCAATGAGCATATGAGTTCACTTATACTGATATAGCCCATAATACCCAGGTAGTATCAAGAGTAATTTGAACAGGAACAAAATAACCATTTCATGGCTTCCAAGAAAAATCTGAGACAGCGGTTATGCAAAACAAACAGACAGACACTGCACACCCACCCTACCCCCATTGCGTTGCTATATGTAAGTATTTCCGAATGGAAAAACCCCACAGAAGTCAACACATGGTCTCTGGGCTAATACTCCAGTTATTTTGTTCATATGACCTTTTTGCCTACCTTTGTCCATCCCTCTGTGAAACCCTAATGAAAAGCACCCTCTTTACTGAGTCTTAGGAGCAGGAAACATTTTCCAATGAAAATAAATAAATGTAGAGAGTTGTCTTTTTGGAAATTAACAACTCCTGAGCTCCTTTCTTCCTGCTCTCACGGTTCTTCTCGAAAGGTGGATGGGTATTTCTGCACCCACTAGTAGTCCAACAAGCTCATTCTCCCATATTGTGTGATACCCAGAGGTCTTGAATAAGACAACACTGGGGTTCACACCCACTTTCTAGCAAAGCCGCTGAGGAGGAAGCTGTGCATCTTCTGGAGAAACACCAATGTTTCAGGTTCTCTGGAAATTAAGAAGGAATGGGGGGGGAGGGAGAGCAGGACTGTGGGAAAGGGGAGGGAAAAGACACAGAGAGACAGAAACAGACAGAGACGGAGCTTGAAAAGCATGTAGAGACCATGCACATGAAAGAGCTCTTAGTGGCCCACCAGAAGCAAGGCCTGGTAGGTGTTGCCCCACTAGCAAGGGCACGGTGTCATACAGAAAGCAGATGCAATGGGCCTGGTAGGTCTCTTTGATCAATATGATCTTTAGACAAAAGAAAAAGGCTAATTGCATATTGACAGATTTTTTTCTTGTTCCTAATAGCCAATGGCTACCTTTGCCCTTCAGGGAGCCAAAAAATCCCAGACTAGCTCTCTGATCACAGTGGCAGCCCCACTCTCTGCGGAAAGTAGTATATTTTAATGTCCTTCCAACCACAGGTTTGCTGGCAACGATTAGCATATACATGTATCAAGGGGCAATGACACGCATGTTTTGGAATAGGGTCTTAACACAGACAGCTGGGTGAACAATGACCTCAGTGCCTAATTCAGTGCTGAACAGTGCTTTTGCCGAAAGGCACTAATACTGCTGCACTGTCGTACTGATTCACCTACTGCCACTTCTAGGTGGGTTCCCTCCAGAATGTGGCCTTTCCAGTCTGCAATAACATAAGTTAAGCACTAATGAATGAGAAGATTTATGTTTTCCCCAGTATGTGCCTTACAGCTACACTATTTATATTGATATTTTTTCACAGTTTACTTTCCTGCAATGTATTTGGGATAACACGCTTGCTATTTAATATAGTACGTTAGGCTGGAGCAAGCGGGCCTACTTTGTAAGGAGCTGGTGAAAATTTCCTGACAAAGAAATGCATACCCTAGAGCCTCCTGGGTGACACACTAATGGGAAACACAGGCTTCCACAGGCCTACCTGTTAACAGCTGCGCGGACTACAGGATGACACAAGGATCCCTAATGTAGTGGGAACTACATGGAAGGCAGTTGATACCACACTGCATACCTCCTAACATGCCTGCATGTGAAGAAATCAATTTTCCTTAGCAACCCCAGCCCCAGCCAGGTGATTTTTTAATTGATTTTATTGGCACATTTTATATACACAGCAGGATCACACTCAACATCAAGAATCTGTACGACTATATGATACGATTTACTTCCTGTTTTTTCCCATTCCCCTGCCCACTCTACATCCCCCTGCCCCATATATACATAAACTTTGCTTCCTTTTTTTAACCATCACATTTTATCTTTCCCCTTTTTATTTTCTTTCCCCTTTGAATATCTTCTATTTCATAATATCTATCATATATTCTATAACTCACTTAGGTCTTTAGTTTCTCATACCAGAGAAAAAGACACAGTGTTTACACATCTGTGACCTATTTAGCTCACTTACGAGTATGTCCTCAAGGTGCACCCATTTGAATATAGAAGACTCAAATTTATCATTCTTTATGGCTGAATACTATTTCATTTTATAGAAAACCCACATCTTCATTATCTAGTCTCCAGCTCATGTGCATTTGGGCTGTTTCCAAGATTAAGCTATCACAAACTGAGCTGCTATAAACATGGGTGCACATATGCCACTATGATATGAATCTTTTAATTCTTTCACGTATATACCTAGCAGGGGAATAGCAGGGTCAAATGGGACCCCTAGTCCTAATTTTTGAGAAATCTCCACACTAATCTCCATAGTGGTTGTGCCAGTCTCCATTCATACCAACAGTAGAGAAGGGTCCCTTTCTCCCTACAGCCCCACCAGCATTTGTTGCTGGCTAATTTCAAGATAGCAGCCATTCTTTGTGGAGTGATAGGAACTCTCAGTGTTGTTTTCATCTGCATCTCTCCAGTTACCAGTGATGTTGAGCATTTCTTCATATGTTTTTTGACTGCTTTTATATCTTCCTCTGAAAAGCGTCTGTTCATTTCAGATGCCCATTTTTTAATTAGATCTTTAAATTTGGGGAGACACTTTATAAAACTCTTTATACATTCTAGATGGTAGCCTTTTTTCTGAGAAACAGCTGGTAAATTTTTTTCCCATATTGTCAGTTGTCTTTTGCTCTGGTGGTGGTTTCTTTTACTGTGCAGAACCTTTTCAATAGGATGAGATCCCATTTGTTGATCCCTTCTGCTAGTTCTTGTGCTATAGAGGTTCTATTCATAAAGTCTTTCCCTAAGCCAATGTCTCCAAGTGTTCTAATCTGTTTTGCAGCAGGTTTAGTGTTTCCGTTTTAATATTTAGGACTCTAATTCACTTTGATATTAGTTTAGTGCATGGTGAAAGAGATAGGTCTAGCTTTAGTCTTTGGTAGGTTAAAGGCCAGTTTTTCCAGCACCATGTGTTAAAGAGGCTGTCTTTCCTCCAGTGAGGATGTTTGGCTCCTTTATCAAAGATAAGGTGGCTTAGTGTATCCGGGGTTGTTTCTGGGTCTTGTCGTCTATTCCACTGGTGCTCGGGTCTGTTACTTTGCCAGTACCATGCAGTTTTTATCACAGTGCCAGCCAGATGATTCTGAGGGGGCAGTATTTTCCAGACACTAGAGAGTGCCACAGTCCTGACCTCTGAACCCTGTGCCTTTAGCTTACTATGTCACCCCTGGAATCTCTGGATTCATACTCTGAACAGTGCGTGCAGTCATCCTTTGGGGGGGGGTTATTAATGAAGAGATGTTCTCATGCCATAGCCTCCTCTATCAGAGTATGAAGGGTACAGTCTGTTCAGAGCAGCTTTTTAATTTCTCATAATTAACCCTGACAGGATTAACATCCATAGCATCAGTGACAAGAAATTTTAAAAGATACATCAACAGGGCTAGAGATTTACCTCAGTGGTTCCAGTGCCTGCCTAGCAAGTGCAAGGTCCCTGTTTCGACCCCTGGTAACCACATACAACAATACCAGGCATGGTGGCTCACGCCTACCAGCAATCAGTACCACATACCACAAATGCTGGGCTTGGTGGCCCAAACCTGTAATACCAGCATTCAGGAGGCAGAAGCAGGAGGATTGCTGAGTATGAGGCTTGCCTGAGCTACAGAGTGAGCTGAGGGCCAGCCTGAACTAAAAAGTGAGACTCTGTCTCAAAAAAAGAAAAGAAAAGAAAAAGATACATAAACATCATTAAATGTTTCTAATTACTTCCGCGCACCCTGCCCCACCCGCCATGTTGAAAGAGGAAAGTTGTTAAAGTCTGTCACGTTGATTGTCTTTTCACTGCACCGAGACATGATGAGTAAGGTGGGACAGAAGTTCTTTTGCAACTCCCATGCTGTGAATGCCAACCTACTTGGGCTTGTAACTGGCCATGTGTGTGTGGATCCATGGTACAGTTTCGGTTTCTTTGACTCAGTGACATCTAGTGACCCATCTGACATCCACAGGCTCCTGGGACTCTAACTTAGCCTCACCCAAACTTTTGGACAATCCAAGGCACAAGAGTGTAGACAAGAATTGTATAATATTTTGTTACCTCAGCCTTTACTGAAAGCACAACTTTTCACAGGCAGAGGAAAGCACCCTAAGGAGCTGACACCCACAATTTGATTTTCTTAAAATTGTGAACACCAAATGATTAGCTTACAGAAAACATATTATATGAGTATTTCCACAAAGTGAATCTCAAAAGAGCTCTACCAGCTCTGTATGATACTCATGAATCCAGGATTCATAGTCCAAGGCCTTCTCTTCCCACCATAAATAGCTTCCCTCTGGTTGGTCAGAAGGGCCAAGAAAGAGACGACATGCTGAGGTGACAACCATGAGACCTACAGCACCTCTGTCAGTCACACAGAAGTGACACCTTATCAGAAATGTCTACATTTTATACCTAGGAAGAAATATGGCTGCCTGGCTTTCTCCGTGACATTTCCTTTACCTGGGAGGTTTTGCTCTGTACACAGCAGCGAGAGTAATGCGGTGCCTGTGGACAGACCCACGCTGAAGAAAGCAGTGAAGCAGGAATTTTCTTTCTGGTAAAAATCTACCAACAGCATCAAAAGGGCCATTCTCTGGATGAATGAAGTCACCTTGGCTAAAATCACACTGCTCCCCAGAAAGGACCACGGCAGGGGTTGCCTTTTGGAGGAATCAGACTCTTACAAAATCTACAATCAACAAGCCTGCATAGGACACGTAGTATGCGAAACATGTACACAGGGGGTCCAGGGAATTAAGTGATATGCAAACACATGACAAGGACTAACATCTAGGAAAAGAGGGAATAGCTGTCAGAGCAGGCTAAAAAACTAGTATGTTTCTAAGGTGATAAACCTGCTTTTTCAACTGAAATGCACAGAATGCTGGGTTCTGTCCCATTTGCAAAGGTATTTAGTGTGAAGCAAATACGCAGAGTCCAGTTCATCTGCTTTCACCATATGGCCTTTCCCCCTTGGCACAGAGATAAAGGTGACTTTAATATGGTGCTTTCTTATATGGGCTCAACTCCAACTTTCACTACCAGCATTTTTCAAGCTACAGCACTCTAATGCTCAAGTGGTTATGCATTGGTGTCCTCTTTCTAGGAGTTATTAGCCCCTTAAAACCACGTTTTTGTAATCACCTTTCTTTTTCCAATTATGAAATTTATTACATATTTCATGCTGGATATTACAAAATTCTAAAGCTAGTCACAAGCACTTTGCTTATTAAATATTCATACACTAAAATGCACGCTTTTTCATCATAAGTAATATATTTAAAAGTAATTTCGCATTACTCATTCAATTTTGGAGCGGCCAGTCCTTTCTGGATTGGAAACACCGTTAGCATCACAGTACAACTAATAACCCTTCCTGGACCTATCCTTTGAAATATGCAAAATGCTCATTGTATAATGTTGCAACCATATTTGTTTAATGCAGAAATGATCTTGGCCAGTGGATCTCTAGGAGAGTAATGGAGTGGTACTGCGGTTATGGGAGCAAGGAAAACTTCAGCCTCGTACCCACTGCTGGGTCTTCAAGGCCAAGGATGAGTCTGTACTTAGAAGACGGACATTAGGTAAGTGTTTGGTGGAAGAAAAGTAAAAATGTAGAGCAATGGGGAGAGAAGGAATGAAGAAGGAAGACAGGTTATGTTAGGGATGTGACTTTGGACAAGTATCAAAATTGAGCCTGTCCAAGTCATTTGACCCACTGGTTGGTTCAAAGAAGAAAGTGGACCAGAGAAAACCCTTTGCCTTCTCTGTAAGTCAGTAATTCAGTGATTAAACTGTCCATTAATACCAGTAATAATATAGACAATAAAAAACACTTTGCTCACTACTGATATGTATAAAAATATTCAGAGGAGCATCCCTTATTAGTCCAGTACCTGTCTCACTCTCCAAACACTGAAAAATTCTTCATTTCAAATATTTAAACTGCACTGGAAAGATGAACTCGGAATATATTTGCTTAATTTGAATCGTGATAGTGCTCAGATTCACAAGTATTTCTACAGCTTTACTAAACCACTTGTCACATTCTAGGTCATCAGTTTGAGTGGTCTGCTGTTCTAATGATGTCTACTTAGGAGAAGAAAGAAAAGTAGTGTCACCTCCCATGGACACACGTGGAATATTAATCCCCTCAAGCTGGAAAAGCCTAAGAAGTATTTTTATCACAGTGTGGCTCAGATTATCTTCTACTAATTTAAACATCACTAATTTCACTAATTCTCCCACTTCCACACTGTTGATGTCTCCTGGAAGTGAGGTGGTAAAGTTTTCCTAAGTATCTATAAAACCTCTAATTCAAGACTGCTTAATCTTGTATATTCGCTGAGCTAGTACTTACAACACCCACGAAGGTTTATGTATCTTCACATTCGGTGAGTCCTCAGCAAACATGTTTGGAAAACTTTGAAAAGAAAATCATATCCTCTTAAGTATGAGAAATATTCTCAGCTCATACACTTCATCTAAGAGCAGAGCTGCCAAAATTAGATTCTTGCTATGTGCACAGTTGTAACTTCATTCTGATGAGGCAGGTCCTCCATTACACACTATGGTACACTCTAGAGGGAGTGGCCAGGATGTGAGAGCGGTTGGAGCTTCAAATGTCTTGTCCCCTTCTCTGCACTTAATAGCAGGGGCTTCCTGAGAGGCTGTTTACCTGAAGCAAGGGCTGTAAATAACTTTTCTCGCAGCTACACATACGATTTAAAAATGTCAATATCTCCCGGTTACTTACGGGGCAAATGCCCAACTCTTTAATATGGCACCCTGGCTCTGGTGGGAGTGTGAGCAAGTTACTTAAGCAAATTACTTGATAGCTCTGTGCCCCAGTTCACCCTCATCTTTGGGTTAGAATAATTGTAATGGCTACATCATGGGATTGGCAAGAAGAGCGTATGAATTAGTGTAGGTAAACCACATCATACTGTGCACAGTTACTCATATAAATATTACTTTGCTGCTTTCTCTATAATGCAGTCTCAACACGTATTTCAAGATTCCAACAGATCATATTGGTTTACACCCTTTCCTAAAATGCCATCTCATATTTTCTTACCTTTGTGTTTTTGAACATTAAACAAGAAGCACTGTCTAGGAGCATACTCTGTGCCAAGGGCTGTGCCCAATGTGGCATGGATTAAGCATCACAGTCTCGGTTGGCAAGAACAATTACCCCTGCATTGTACAGATGATGGAACAGGTGGGGACGCTCATAAGTCACTCGACTCCAAGCACTGGGGAACTGTGCGCGGAGCCAACAGTGGACTCAGACCATGGCTCTGGCCCCCGTGCAAGCCCACCGGGAAGTCCTCCCTGACTGTCCGCACCGGCCTTCCAGCTTCTGCAACAGCTAGTGCATCTGATTCCTTTAACCACCCCGAGCTGTGTGGCCTCCAACATCCCCTCAGACAACCCCGATTGGCCCAGATCTCAGAGCCCTTCTCTTCAGAACTTTCAGAGCGTTTCCGATCTCCTTGGAAGCTGGGACACACCATGAGTCGAGTAATTATCTAATTCTCTGGAAGACTGCCTCTGGTTTTCAACTCGGAAAGATTTGATTTTTTTGCGGTTTTAATTTATTTCGCCAATCTGATCTGATGTTCTTTAAGGTCAAGGACTAAATCTCATGTTTCTTTTATGTCCTAAATAGCATATGGCACTAAATAGGTCTTCAGTAAAAAGAAAAATAAGTGATTATTTCACTTAACCCCTTGGACAAACAATGAGGTCAAGCTGGTTAGCAGACTCAGGAAAAGTCAGTTTTTCAATCTCTTCCTTAATTATTCAGCTATTACATCAGCCATTTTCCTATTTGTTTTTCTTTTATGGATTCTAAGTTTCCTTTAAATGCTCCACCACCATTTAAAATATGTTTCCTAGATCCTGTTATTTGGAAATAAATTTTAAATTTAAAACTTGACTTTTCCTAAAAGAAAATACATTATTTAAGATTTCTTTATCAGAGATTTGTTTAATTAAAATGAGTTTGAATATGTATGAATTAATGTAGAGGAAGATCCAAAATGTGTTTTTAAATGGAAAAGTACTGACATTTGAAAGCACGTTAAAGTTTCCCAATTTTTTTTTTTTTTTTTGGTGGTACTGAGGATTGAACTTAGGCCCTTGTGCTTCCAAGGTAGGTGCAGTACCATTTGAGCTAAATCCCAGGCCCTCCCAATAAATTATTAAAGAAAAGTGAGAAAGCACAACTCTTAGGGGAATTCAAACAGAAAAGAAATGAACTAAACTATATTTCAAATTAATAACTTAACCACACTAGGGGATGAGTACAAAGGAAACATTAAAGACCAAAAAGAAAACTCTGAGCAAATATTGAATCCTAGTTAGTAGGTTTGTTTCATAGTCTATTGGGTTAGCAATTTTAAAATTACTTTCTGTGATTCCACAAATTAAGCAAATAAGGAAATATGTAGTGAGTAATGGGATCCAAGTTTCTAAATGTCAGAAAATGAAGTTTTAAATATGGAAAGGGATAAAGGTAGAATGAACTCTGTGGTACTGAGTGGGAATTAAGGGTATGGGTTCAAATACATGGTTTCTAATGTTTGTATCTATTTATGAAAGAAAATTATAGAAATAATGTATGCATATGTATGTATACATATATATAATATATGGTGTGTGTCTGTGTGTGTGTGTGTGTGTGTGTGTTAGGTCTATTTGCCGAAAGGACTTAGAATAAATGGCAAAGTAATAAATACATTTATTGCCCAGATCTTGCTTTTCAAATCTCACCACCCTGAAAAGATTCCTTGGAAAATACTGATCACAGTGCTGCACAGGAAAAATGCAAAGTGATCTGGGAGGGTTTCTTTTTGGTTTTTGTTTTTGTTTTGTTTTATTTGAAGTAAGGAAAGACTTAAAGAAAGACGGGACTCTTGCTAGTCAAATTATGAACTAACGGAGCCTCAAAATAGAGAATGACAGTAAAAGATTATACCTCGTTGACTGAGGGAAACAGCTACAGTGAGAGCAAAGGATGGGAAAGGGAGGGAGAAAGGACAGAGAAAGAGGAAAAGAAGGAGGGGAAGAGAGAGACAGGGAGATGGGGATGAGGAACATTTGTGTATACTGTTGAAGGCCGATATAAATTTCCAATGGTGTTTATTTTTTAATTCATTTCAAAGAACAGTTTAGGAATACGGAAACAGCTCTGTATGACACTGGAGTGCTAGATACGTTGTTTAAACCCGTGGAATATAAACATGAAGCATGAATCTCAATATAGAAACTATGGACTTCAGGTGATAACGATGTGCTAATGTGGATTCATGAATTGTAAACAATACACCTCCACAGTGGGGGATGTCAATAAACAGGGGAGAAAACACATATGTGGTGACAGAGGATATATGGGAAATCTTGGGTCCCTCGGCTCAATTTTGCTGTGAAACTAACAGTGCTATAATTTACATGGTGATTAAAATCACCATTTGGCATCCACTGTAAGAAGTGATTCAATGGAATCATCAATGAATGCTAAACTAGTAAGTGAACCCTCCTTGCTGAGACATAATGCACATATCCTGTCATTCATCATTTTAAAGGGTGCAATTTAGTGGGTTTTAGTATACTTACAAGATTATGCGATACTTACCATGAATTCAATAACATTTTTATCCCAAAGAAAAACCATTAAATATTTGTTCCCTAACTCCTTCCAGCCTATGACAAATATTAATCTACTTTTTGTTACAGTGGCTCTGCCTAGCCCAGACATTTTGTACAAATGGAATTGTATAATATATGGCCTTTTAAAAAAACATCTTTCACTTATGTTTTTTGAGGCTCATCCAACCTACAGGTAGCATATGCATTGTTCCTTTTAATAGCTGGGTAGTACTCTGTTGTGTGCCCATAGGTAGTATTCCATTTCACTGGCCCATGCATACATTGATGGACATTTGGACCGGCTTTACCTTTTAGCTTTTCTGGTTAGTGCTCCTACAAACATTCATGTACAATGTCTGGTGTGAGACAGTGTCTTCAGTTCTCTTGGACACATTCCCAGGAACGGCATTTTTTAGTTCAAGGGTAACTTTAAATGGAAACGTTTAAGGAACTGCCAAGGGGTCCTACACCATGGCTGCACCCCTCGAATTCCATCAGGGTCGTCTGAAGATTATCCCACGTTTATACTAGTTGTCGTGGGTCTGTTTGAGATGGCCGTTCTGGGGCATGTGGCGAGGTACTTCACTGCGGTTTATATTTTGCAGTTTCAACATGCATTTACCTGATGCCAAGATGCTGACTTCTTTTCATGCCCCACTGTATGTCCTCTCGGAAGAAATGTCTATTGGTGCCGGGCATGGTGGCTCACGCCTGTCATCCCAGCACTCGGGAGGCAGAGACAGGAGGATTGCTGAGTTCGAGACTTGCCTGGGCTACATAGTGAGCACAGAGCCAACCTGAACTACAAAGCGAGACCCTGTCTCAAAAAAAAAAAAAGTGAGAAATGTCTATTGGTGAGCTCTGCTGTTTTGTCAGATGGCTTATGGCTAAAATTTTAAAGAGAAGCAAACTAATTTGCAGAGCCTCCGAAGCCCCTGCGTGATACACTGCTTCTGTGGTACCCTGTCAACAGGACCTAGCGTGAGCCCAATAGCAAATAAACCAAAGCCCCAAATGAAAGCCATTTTGCCAAATAACTTAACTGCTTTCAAAAATATCAGTCCTGAAATAACAAAGAGGGGCTGAGGAGCTGGTTCAGGTTAAAGGACACTAACGAGACATAATAACCAGATATACTATGTGATACAGATTTCCTCTTGCTACAGAAAGGACATGATGGGGACAATTACTAAAATATGAATAGTCTTTAGATCAAGGTAATCAGATTAGCAGTAACGTGAGCTTCATGATCTTTCTGAACATACTGTGCTTATGTAAGAGAATGTCTTCTTAAGTGGGAAACACAGTAAACTATTTAATGGTAAAGCAGACACATATCTGCAGCTTATTTTCACTCAATTCAAGAATAAAAGTGTGTGTTTGGCTTCATATACATATTGTTATGTACCTATGAGGGAGAAGGAGAAGACAGTGTAGTAAAATATTGATGGTGGGAGACTCTGGAAGACATATGATTCATATAACTCTTTGTATGTCAAAATAAAAATTTTAAAATTAAGCTTTAATAGTACTATTACACTGAGCTTTCATGTTATTTGCATTAAGAAGGAAAATTTAAGTTTAACTCTGATCTGAGGTGTGTGTGTGTGTGTGTGTGCATGCACGTGTGTATATGTATGTTTGTGTCTTAGGAACTCATTTCTTCAAAGAAGTAACTAACTTCTAGTATTTTCTTTTTAAGATAGTTTTGGCCTTTTCTACAATTCCATTTGAAATAAACCATTATTTAAATAAGAGGAAGTTAATACTTTTCATTTGATTTTCCCCGTGTTACCTTAAAGAAACAGGTGTGGATTTTTTTTTTTTAATTCAGGATCCTTTTACAAAAGGTGGATGGCTGCTTCCAAGGATAAGCCCCTTAGGAACCGCCTAGAAGCAGAGTTCAATTTGATAACCACAGGCTTCACTGGCTCATAACCAGTAGCAGCCATCTGGCAAATAGGAGGCACTATGCCCAAAGCCCTGGATATGAATGGGCCAGTGTATCCAGGCAAATCCAGCACTTCTTGGAGAAATCATTCACGTGCTCCTTGCATCGAGTCACCTTGGTAATCGGCAGCAAAGCGTGTTCGGCTCAGTTTGCAGTGGGGAGGGGGCAGCAGACCAGCCTCGTGCTGGACAGTTTTGAAAGCCACATGCTATCTGCAACGTCCACAGGAATTAGTTAAGGAGAGTGCCAAAAAGATGATGCTGTGCCTTCTCTTCTCATTCACAGGACACCTAAGGAGGCCAGACTGAATTCTGCCCCTCCTCCATGCTACTCATAGTACCTCACAATGCGGAAATCTTCGTGTTTTAATCCTGTCCCTGACTGAATGCAGCAAACCTCAGCTGGTCGTGTCTTGACAACCTTCGCAGGTATAATCTGAAACTCAAACTAGTTTAACTTGGTTTCCATGTACTGCGAGCAGTGATTTCTCTCTAATTTCATTTAGTTCAGTTTTCATGCAGGTATTGGAGCAGCAGAGGATTCTTGCAATACTATTATATTTTAATCAGACAAACACAGAACAGCATTTATATGGGGGGCATAAGTGACTAATAGCATCATTTAAATATGACTCCAGACAACTCTCTTTTTAGTATGGCAAATGACAACAATCACTTTATTTTTCTAAACATTTGTAGCAGTGATATACATGCTGCTGATAAAAGCATGCTATTCACCAAACTAAATTGTGTTTGGCCTTGCATTGAACTCAGAGAAAATTGTGCATGTGCATCTCAGGTAAAATTGAGTTGTGTATAGACGCGTGTACACTTCAATGCTATTTAAACACAAGATACACTGGAGGCAATCTGGTAACTAACACAGAGGCTGTATTCAACCATTTCAGCCATTAATTACCGCCAGACTCGGGCTTTCAGTTCAGCACGTGGAAAGTAACAATGCTGCTTAATTGACACTACAGAAACACTTTCATTTCAAATTACTGTTTGATTTTATCTGCAGCTAGATCTCTATAGGGGTGCTCAAACTCCAGATCCCAGACACATTTTCTGTAAGTTTGTAAGAGCCCTGCTGTCTGATGCTTCAAAACAGCTTAGCCACTGTGCTAACCGGTAGGGATGAAGCCTAGCTGACTCAGGCCCAGAAACAACACTGCTGCTAGAATAACACAGAGACACTGGGAGAAGGCATCCTTTCCAGTGGGAACTTTGAGCCTCTTCCCAGGGGAGATCATTCTGTCTGGAGTTCATTAAGGTGACCACGAAGGTGTGTTGCAGTGGTTGGGGGTAACATTTGCCTGAAAAGCCAAATTGGAACATTTTTGTCCCTGGATGGTTTGTGCACTCCCCCCCCCCGCCCATAATGGTTGTGTAGCCTAAAATGAGAGATTTGAAAAAATGTAACTTGTTGAATCAGTGTTTCACAGTCCATATTCAGGTATCTTTGCCCTAGAGTGCTAGGTAGGTGACAATTACGGTGTCTCAGAGTGTCACTACACATATTCTTCCCTAAATGGGATTCTGTGGATAGCAAAAATAATGTAAGGTTAAAAAAAATATTGGCCACGATCCTTAAAAAGAGCTCAACATGGAACCAACATTGCCGAGAACGTTTGTTGCTGTACAACGGCTGAGCTGTATGCTGCTTAAAGAGCTCGTGCTAGAAAATTGTGTAACAGAAGCTCCTTGTCCTCAGGAACCTCAAAGTTTCAGGGTCTCAGGGAGGGTGTGAGACAGCCCGCGGTGTGCTCCACAGGGGGATGAGTGGAAAGAGCGCGGCAAGGGGAGAAGACTCCACCAGGGGGACTGTCAAAGAGACCACTGCAGGCCCAAAGCGGAGACAAATGAGAACAGGTCCCTAAGCCCCGCTAGCGGGGCAGTGCAGACGCAGGGGCTGCAGACTCCCCAAGCCTAGAAGCAACTGCAGGTTGATGAAAGAAGGAGAAGCACCCTCTCCAAGGAACAGTATCTGGAAGTTTCTGACTGAAGCAGCTTACAGAAAAAATAAGGACCCACAGGTAAAGGAAGTATGACACAGGAGCAAATAAAGACAGCAGAACACACCCACTGCGGAACTGGAGAAATAATCTGGGGCTTTTGCTGAAGCATCAGTCCGGCGTTTGTCTGGTAATTCCAAAAAGAATCACGGAAGAGCTGCAGCTTATCAACAGATGGAGAGAAGCGGGGCCGGCGACGCAGTCAGAATCCTAATGAAAGTGCCCGTGTGGCCTCCTAGGGGAGAAGCGGGTGGGACCAGAGCCAGTGGCACACACTGGCCTGACTGTAAATGTGGGCATTTTGAAGAAGACAAGATGGCACCGCTGAGCGTGTTCAGCAGCAAGAAAGGACCCACATAAGACCGCAGGGGCTCAAGGCTCCAAGGAGACCCCTCACTTTTCAAGGGCACTCAACTAGGGAGATCTGCATAGCGAACCAGCCTGACCTGGGCCGCTTTCCCCGAGCCAAGACATGGTTGTGAGACTCTCGCTAATGGGCAGAAAGAGATAGAAAATCAGAAGTTGAACCAAAATAGGTCTCCGCTTTCCACGATCATTTTTCCTTTCCTGTTATTTGTTAAAATTACTAATTACTTTCTCTGTCAAGTCTAGGAAAGCAGAGGTCTTAGACACTGCAGTTGTGTGTGAAACAAACCTGAACAGATAACAATATAACATAGTTTATGAAACCAGAGGTTCATATTCTATAAATAATTTCAAGCTATTCTTATTCTTTACACGTACACTATTACTGAAGACTGGATGATAGCTTTTCGCTACTGTCTGGTTGACTTCTCTCTCTCTCTCTCTCTCTCTCTCTCTCTCTCTCTCTCTCTCTCTCTCTCTCTCACACACACACACACACACACACACACATACACCAAGGTAATGACAATATTGATTTTGAAGAGACATTTTTCAAAACAAAGGAGCCATACAAATGGTCTAACAGAGCAGGTCCAGAAACTTTGTGACATTTTAGCCATTTTTATGAATCGCTGTCAATGTGCTAAAAAATTCTACATCCTAATATCATCAGAGGTTTGAGGCAGCAGTGGAAAGGCTGTGATACCTTAGAGATACCCATGACAGTGAGCAGGCTGTGCTATTTTATTGTAAATTAAATTCTACATTTTCTCTTTAATAAAAAAGTAATAACCTGTGACCGAACAGCAATAGATGAAATATGCAAACAGAAGATTGCATGTGAAAACATCTCAATTAAATGGAGAACTCCAATATAGAGCAGAAAGAACCAATTAAGCAATTCAAATACCAAAATGTATGAAAAAAATCATATCATAAAACACGGATTTAGTTTCTCACACACACATAAACTCCTATTAATTTCACTCCACTGGGGAAATAGAGTAGGAAATAGCTTTTGTCTTTGGGGGGTAACCACCTCCTTTTGGTTAACTGTAATATTCAGAATGTGGCTAATTCTTATAATCCAAATATGTGGCACTGCTTGGGTTTCCATGACTACTGCTCTGAAAACCATATTAATTATTCAAGAGGTCCATGCCTTTCTCCCTGCATGCCCTAAGGGATGCTGGGAAAGGCAACATGCCATGTTAAACAGACTGCATGACCAAACTGAAACAGGAAAGTTATTCCCTGACAGCATCCTGATAGCATTAAGCCATAGTATTTAAAATCCTCAGAACAAAATGAAATATGGGAAGAGTTTCACTTCCCATTCAATATCTTTGCAATCTTTGAAAGACTGCATAATTGTAGCCTCTGCTCATTCTTCTGATAGGATCTTATTGCAAACCAAGTTGGCTGCCTCGAATATAACGGTGTTCTTTCCATGAAACTTCTGCCCCACAGGCTGCTGTTTCAGCACTGCAGAACATGTAGTAAGTCAGATAATCAACTTATTAAGACAAATTATAACTAGGCATCAGGGCGCCATATCTTCCAACGCCTGAATACAACAGCCATAATGTGTGCAGTCTATGATGTCGCCTTCATCATAAATATCATCAGAGCAGAAGCAGGGAGGTCTGCCTGAGCTCGAGGAGCATGCACACTGCTACTGATTTCCTGTCATAGCTGAACTCACAGTGTCAATCCTGCAGCAGAGTAATGAGGGGCATCATCAGCCCAATTACTCAAAGACAGGGCAGAGGAAAGCTAGGGGCTGTGTGTTACATGCTATTGAGCTCCTTCAGGGGTCAGAGTTGCTTAGAACAGCTGCATTTACTGTATAAAAAAAATCACAAGATTAGAGAATAATTATACACTGGGTTGTTTGTTTCCATACTGTATTTGTCTCTATAATTTATTGTTTCCATTTATATATCATGTGCATTTATTAGCAGAAGAGCTGATTTTTCAAAGAGATAGCTACTGCAATGGGGTTTATTTTGAAGTTTCCAAATTCCATTTCTGACATTGTTCAATTTGGGTTGTTTAGAAAAATGTGCAATATTTCCGGGCTTCACTAATTTTGAATCTTTGTTTATCGTGCACCTACAGAAAGGGAGAAAGACATGACAATTCAGGGTGATTTGAAAACACTGAATAGTGTACTGCATAATCTTGCAATCAAATTTCAAAATAATGTGATAAAATTATACCCTGTGGAAATGTAATCACCTGCCAGAAATGATAAAGAAATAAAATAAAATGATATGTAACAATTATCTAAAATATAATGAACACTATTTGCTAATTAAAAGAAAAATATCACATTTTATAATTACTATCCAATGTTTAGTAATATAATTCCTGTATAGTTAAATTATGAGCCTCTTTGTAAATTAAATACTGATGGAAAAGAGTGAAAACAGTGATACATGCTCACCTCAAAAACAAATAACCTTTATTATCAATTATTTTTTCCATCAACCAATTACTCCTCAAATTGTCAGAAAGCTAATTACAGAAGGAAAGCCAACTTAGAAAATCTATTTAGTGAGATTCTAATCCAATTTAGCCACTAGTTATTGAAACAGATAGGCGCTGGCAAAACAGTTCTGTGTGCAACAAAAGAAGTGTGACTTTCCTTTCCTGAGGGTTCTCGTGGCTCAGGCATGTTGTTCAATCACTAGTGACATGTATACACACACGTGCGCACGCACCAACCTCCATCACCACTATGTGCATATTCATGGATAAGCATGATATTCAAAAAGAGGGAAATATTAATTTCCCAGAGTTCTCAGACTTTGTTTCATCATCTTTAAAATGCAAACAGTGACGTATACTTCTTCCCCCCGCCCCGAGGATTAAGTAACAGGCTAAGTAAAGGCAGGTTCCATAACTGTTGAATGGAGTCACTATTATTAGATATTAGCAGATATGGAAACACCAAAGGTAAGGCTGCCTTGCACCAAATCACTCAGTCTTCTTCAAACACAAGCACCTCAAACTAAGCCCACCATCCCAACCCCAAGATGCAACATCTTCAGTTATACCCTCTTCCCTAAACAATTTTACCCAAACAAGAACAAACAAGTCACTATGCACAGTATCAATCTACGGGCTCCTATTATTGAGAGATTTCCAGGTCCCTGGCGAGGATCAAAACAACCAGACCTAGAGCTGGGCTGATGTCTCAGTTTGTTGTCCTGCTGCCTACAAGAGGCCATGTATCATAATGAAGACTCTACTAACTTTGCCTTTGTCAAGACCAACACCTCCAGAGCTATTCATGCAGCTCTACTAACAAAGCTCCAGCCCTCCTCTTTGTCATCAGGGCAAAAGGCCAGGAGTACTCTACATATCAGATCATTGTTCCTAGATTGGTGAGATTCCACTACATAATGTCTATAATCAAAGAAGTTCAGCAGATAACAGCAATATTTTCCTAAACCACTAGTATGGAGAAAAGTTACCAATTTTTAGGACTCGGACAATATAGAAATTGTATTGTTATTGAATCTTAGCTGAATAGAATCTATTCATTTTTGTGATGTTTCGGGTCACCATAAACCCCAATGCTGCTGTGAGGTATATAAATTGGGCCAAATCTCTACTATCCCTGACATAACTTCTACATTTACTCTCCTAAAAGATTGTTGCCTTATCTTTTGTCTACTTAGCAAGGAAAAATACCCAATGTTAAGGATGAAAAATTCCAGCTCTAAGGTTTACAACTGGGAATCTCAGAAATAACATTTCGGCATGCTTTTGTAGTTTCTGCTGTCAGATCAGAACATGATGGCTAATGTCAATTTTACTGTTAAATTACAATTGTTGTTCTCGCAATACATAAACTGTCTTTTGTGTTCCATCTTTTGGCTTTACTTTCCAGAGGTCAAATTTCAAATGTCTGTATTATTTAAGCCAAACTTATTTCAAAGACCATAAAAACCAGTGAAGTTTCCCACAGTGTGGAAGTAAAAGAGATGTTAACCTTAAATGTCTGCTATTAGTTTTTAATGGTTGTTCACATCAAAGTTAACTTTCCCCCTTATGCTTTTTCAACTGTAATTCAAAATACCCGTGATGTTCAATGCAAGCAGGTTTCAATTTTCATGTCTTTTTGATGCAAATTTTGAATATAAAACATGTCTATATCACCATTTTGAAGAGCACAAGGTTGGTATCAGTTATCATATTTCTTAGACACACACAATAACAAGAAGCTACATACCTGCCTAGAATTTCAAGGCCCTCTTCATTCCAGCCAGCAATTCCTCCTCGCTGCTTAGCAAGACACTCCTGCACTCACTGCTCATCTCCTGTGTCCCCCTTACTCCCCTCCAGTGGAGCTGCTGGGGACCAGGGAGGAGAACAAGGCTGGGCTTCAATAGGAATACCAGCCAGCAAGCCACTGGGCCCTGACTGTGCCTGTTGACTGGCCCAACACTGAAACCTTCCTGTGTACCTTTTTCAGGAAGCTGAGTGATTCTTACAAAGGTAGAGTGATTAATGTGTACCAACATAATTTCCTTAGCAATCTTCAAAGTCTGTCTGCTATTCATTATCACCATACAGCAGCATTTCGAAATGCCAGTGGTAAAATATCCACCTCCTGAAAAAAAAAAAAAAATCACCGGTCCTGGTTGTAAACAATGGATCTAGTTAATGTTTCAATGAATCGTCAGTGAATGTTAAGGCTACTAATCGAAACATTTTTTACATGTTTCCCTGAGATGTAAAACATAGATAATAGAGACCATTTCAGAGTGTATAGATCAGTAATCCTTGTATATCCAGAGAAGTGCAGTGGACATCATTATTTAATTACAGAACGTTATCATTACCTCCAAAGAGAAACCCCAGATCTATTAGCAGTTACTTTCCATTCTTGTGGTGCCTCAGTCTCTGCCAACTACTCTATGGATTTACCTATTCTAGACATGTATATAAATGGGATTAGATTATGTTATGTAGGACATGGTGCATCTTTTTTTTTCAGTGAATATAATGTTTTCAAGGTTTATTCAGCTTGTAGCATGTATTAGTAATTTGTTGCTTCTGTGGCTGTTTAATATTCCATTATGTATTTATTTATGTGTCCCTCAACTTACACCAGCCAGCAAACCACTGGGCCCTGACTGTGGCCATTGACTTGACACTGTAGCTGGTCCCACTTTTTAGGCTATCATAAACAATGCTGTCGTAAATATGCCACAATGAGTTTTTACACTTACGTATTCTTTACTACTCTCGGATGTATGCTCAGGAATGGAATTGCTGTTTAATACGATAACTGTTTAAATTTTTAAAGGGCCACCAAATTACATTCCACAGTGGATATAGCACTCTATGTTTCCACAAGTTTTTCTATATCCTCACCAACATTTTTATCTTGTGTCTTGGTGAGGACAGTCATCCTAGTGTGAAATGGTTTGCTCTTATAGTTCTGATGTACTCTTCTCTGATGAGAAAGATGCCAAGTATCTTGGCATGGATTTGTTAGCGTTTGGAATTGCTCTTTGAAGAGGTGTTTTGTTCATGTTAAATTGGTCTTTTTTTCTGACACATGATTTATAACAGTTCTTTACTCCAAACCCTAGTACCTTATCAGATATATGGTTTGTAAATATTTTCTTCCATTCTGTAGGATGTCTTAAAATTTTTGATTATGTCCCTTAAAGCTCCCCATCTATATTAAATCAAAATAATTGCTAATGCAGGCTGAAAAAATTTTGCAATTCTATGAAGTGCTTTATATATGTAAAGAGACCTAGAGACAGTATTCCTACCACTGTTAGCCTTCGGATCCTATGTTGATCCTTAGATCAGACTGCATTTCATCAAGCCTCCATCTGTCTTTAGGACAGTGAATCTCCTCAGACTCATCAGAAAGCTTTTAGTAGTCTTCAGATGGTAACAGTGTATTGTGAGTCAGTGAATTCCATATCTTTAATTGGTATTATTTGGCTATGAAGATTTGGGTTGGTAGTTTTTCCCATGGGAACACAGCTTAGCTGTAAGGCCTCTTGGAATTCCTCTTTTTTATCAATACTATCTTTTACTTTATATACTACCCAGTTTCCCACTTAAAATTACCTAGAAGTTTAAGATTTCTTGATATTTTTGAGATGCACTCAAAGGTGCCATTCTGGAGTACCTGCGCTGGAAGGGAGGCGCTCGTGAAAACAATGGTAACTAACAGCCAGATGGCTGATGATTCAATTGTCAAAGATGCACAGAAGCATAACTTCACGTCACATGGCACAACACTGAGGTCTGAGTGACAGTAAAGTAGTCAGGCAAGCAGCTCCAAAGAATGGGGTTGTTTTTCTCTGAGATAAACCTTCACCTGGCCCAGGAAACACAGGGGCAACTGCAAATACCAGGCCTTGGGATGAAAATCTGAAATTTGTTATAGACTGCATTTTGTCTCCCAAGAAAAGATATTTTGCTCTAAATGCCTCTAATTTATCATTCTTTATGGCTGAGTACTACTTCATCTTATTTTCCTTAAAACCCCACATCTTTATCCTGTCTCCGGTTGAGGGGCATCTGGACTGTTTCCCAGATTTAGCTGTTACAAAGTGAGCTTCTATAAATACAGGTGCATATATGTCACTGTGGTATGATGTCAGATGCACCTCGAGGCCATACTGATAAGTGAAATAAATGGGACACACATGTTTAACTACTGTATCATTTCTGTAGTGTGAAACTTTGTTTGGGAATAGGACCTTACAAAGATGCTCAATTTAACACGAGGTCATTAGGGTCGGTCTTCATAAAAGGGGATATGTGGACTGAAGAGGCAGAAACAAACACGGGGAAGATGATGTCAAGACATCCACAGGAAGATGGGGAACACTGAGGTGACCGGAAGCAAGGAGAGATGTGGAAAATGATATCTTTCTTGGTACCTTCAAGAAAACACAGCCCTGAAAATAACTGGATTTTCAACTTGTAGCTTCCAAAGTTGGGACGCAATAAATTTGTTGTTCTGAGCCAACAATGTTCGTAGTGCTTTCTGTTGCCAGTGCTGGGAAGCTACAGTGGTACTTTGGTTCATGAGCTCAGTTCTCTCTGCTAAACTAAACTGAATGAAACTGAAACCAGTTTCTCCTTAAGGTCAACATGGAACCTAACCACTGAATTTGCTTTGTTCTCATCCAACTAAGTTTGTGAGCAGAACTCTGGAAAGAATCAAGTTCATAAACCAAGGCACCAGTACGCACAGCTCCAGGCTCTATGCAAAGAGAAAACTACTATGGCTCGGGGAGAATTGCCACATCCTACATGGGCCCTTCCAAGTCACCAGGCTTGTCGGTGGCATCGTCCTCAGAGTGAAAAGGGTCAATAAAAGATACGCATTCCACATTTCTTCTCAGAAGATGGACATTTTAACTTGAGTACAGGTCAACAGAATTCATTGAATATAAGGAAACCTCAAGCTTGTGCTAAAGTGTATAGAGCAAAAGAGGTACTGATATGGACAAACTGATATGCTTGTGAGCTAATGAAGCCATGAAATCAGTCATAACTACCTCCTCACCCTGACTCCATCTTCATAAATAGTGTAGACATATTGTTCAGTGATATGAAAGTTCACTAAGAGCAGATTGAGTGTATATAACTATGCAGACTTTGTGATGCTCTATCACTTGCGGAGTTCACAGGAGGCCTGAGGATGATGACAATGACTGTTTGGACATCACAGATCAGCAAAAGGTGAGCTGGAGCTCGTGCGTTGGTAGAAATTGTAAGAACTCTGTATCTCAATCCAAAATTAAATCAAACAATCAAATCCATTGGGGTAGCCTGTCTTTAGGAAACACTGGATATGAAGACCTACCAATTAAACCAGTATTCTTTCCATTTCACTGATGACATACTTTTTTCAAATATCACATATGGCCTAATGTTGCACATGAAGGTGTGGGAAAAGAAAATCATCACAAAATATATTGAGTCATATTTAATAAGCATTTAACTTTGCAAATTTATGTCATAATATTTTCACTAGTTTAAGCACAAAATATTTATTGAGCTAGGCAACCAAGTTTCATACATGTGTAGGAGGAGCTCCCTGGCATTAATATCAGGTGGGGTGAGGTCAAACACCTTACACTTCTCCCAGGAAAGCTCTGGGTCAGTCACAGAAAATCTGCATGTTTCTTAGTCATAAATTATTAAAAGGTCCTGATAAAATTTCCACTCTGACTTTGTTCTGAGGGAGGAAAAATTCTGATATTAAATAGGTCAAGAAAATGTGGGCTGCGACTCAGTCCATGTATGTCCCTGATTAAAGAAGCCTGTTTACTCTTTTGACAAATTATATCTTAGCTGAACTTTAGTTCACATTTAATAATAGAAAGACATCAGATGAATGCTTGCTTAAAAAAATAGTCTCCTCTCAGGGAAAGGGGAAGGAGCATGACTCATATTATTTCTCCATGTGGAGTTTTCTAGCATTTTCTTATCTAAACAGTGTAACAACCCCATGAGAGGCCCATACTCTTCTCTGTTATCATTGCTGTCTTATTGCCATATTCATCCTCCTCGTCCTCATCATCATCATCACCAACTTCATTATTTTTATTACAGATAAAGAAACTGAAGTCAGAGAGGGTAAGTGAATTATCCAAGCTCTCATAACCAGTAACAGGCCATTGCAGGCCCTACTGTATTACATAATGCTGCCCCCACAAAGCAGAGAGCTTCCTCATGCAGCTTTATTTCCCCATTATTGAGCTTACTGGTACATTCTGGATATACATTATGATCACATTCATCATTGGGAATTTATACCTGGACATGATGTATCTTGAGTCTCATTTTTCCCCAAACACTTGCCTCTCTACAACACCCCACCTGCTCACCAAGTAGTCATATGCCTTCAGCCCAGCAGCTTACTACTAATACTCTATAATGGTGATAACTTATAGAATATGAAATAGTTCTTTGATTTCACGTTCTTCTCCTCTTTGTCTGTTGTGTTGTCCTGTGATATGTGTTGGATTTGAGGAAGTTTGTATTTCAAAATGATTCATCCTGCTCTGCAGGGGGAAGGCAAGATTGAAATAAATGTTTTCTTATTGATCAAGAGTGCATATTTGTGAGCAGAAGGAAATACTATCTAAATTCATATCATGTTTTGCGCCACCATCACTAGCACATTGACATGCCAATATACTTGGGCAGTTACATACAAAATAAATGTCAAGCAAAGGGAAAACTCTGTCAGTTTCTAGATATTCCTTCTACCTTCCAGGACATGTCAGATTGAAGCAAAATGTGTCTGCTTTATCCTGTCATTACATTTGACCCAAACTTCATTTAAAAGATTGGAGAAATCATTTTAAAGCTGTAGTATCGATTAGGCTTTAGAAAAGTATTTGCCTCGGAATTTGATTATAAGTCTTACACAACGCTTACTTGCCAAGAACATCACAGGTCTACAAATTGAACTTAAAGGGACACATTTGATGCTAATTTCATTAAAAAAGATTTTATGGAAGCAGGCAGATTGGAAAGACCACAAATTGTCATACCATCTTATCACTGGTCTGGCCAAGACACAACCAGGAAGAGAAGACATCCCATACTCCGTGGTGAGGGGCTCATTTGAAAGCTTCCAGGCACTTGGTGTGGAGCTTTCCTTATGTTGCCTTTTTCTTCCCCTTCAGAGAGGATTTGTCCAGATTCTTTCAAGCTCTGTGATGCTGATGGCTGCGGCTGACGCCTCCCTCACCCGTAAGGATCTGGCGTTTTCCCGCACGATGTTCCCTATACCGCGGAGGTCGGAGGGACACAGACAGAGGTGCTGCTCCTGCGAGCAAGCTTTCTCGCCAGCTCTCCGGTCCGCTGGGGCCTGCTGGGCTGGCCTTTCTAACACGAGCGCCTCACTCCTCCTGATCGTTACCGGTTTCTATAGAAACCAGAGAGGATCTGTTCTTTTGCTAAAATTTTCCCTAAAGCTTTTTCTAGCACTGTATAAAGCATTTATTTTTTGCTATCGCAGTCCTCCATTTATAGCATCATTTAACTGATCAAAGAACAATGGACTGAGTAAAGATGAGCGTGAGCCGTGTCGGAAGAAAACAAGTCTTACGTGCACAAAGCATCTCTCCTGGGCCAGTTTGGGCTTCAAGACTCCAGCATTTAGTGTAAATCTCTAAAACAACGGTGCGCTGGACGGCTAAAAGGGGTCAACAAGGTATTTACTCAACCACGAGCAGGGTCGTTTACTCCAGAATAGTTGAGCAGTTACAGTATTTAACTGAACTGTGTCTCATCCGTGTCACCGTAAAATATCCTTGAAAAGTCCAGAGCTCCCGACCAGAGGAACACGAGTCACGACCTCACCGCCTGCGAGGCTTTGCTTTGAGATCGCGTCTGGGTCTCTCTGTTCTCTCACTGCTGCCCTTCTCCGGGGCCACAGTTGCTCGGGAGCGGCTAAGACGAGCAGTTATGGTACCTGTGCGCCGGGAACCAGACAGCTCACACACCTGCCTCCACCTCGCTAAAGCCCAGCGAACTGAGGTGGTGGAAAACGTACACAGCGTAGTCTGTGCTTGAAAATTCAGACCGGGAATCGGTACATATAAATCAGAATCAACTCTGCTATGTGTTTGCACGTGTCTAGTCTTCTCTCAGACCTGATTTACGTCTCAGTGCTGCAGGTAAGGTGAAGTACTGAGCAATGCAGAGGGACCCTCTCTACCTGGAGTTTAGAGTCCAGCACGGAACATGGGCACCACGTAAGTATGAGTTACAGAAAATGAGTAGTGTTAGGAATCGAGAGGTACCATGACTTCTGAAGAGAGCACCTGAGAGTGCGCAGTAGTCTAGCAGGCATCCCAGACTGTGGGGACTTGCCGGTACTTTGCCTTTACGGAATTACACAGTAGGGTATGGCTTAAAGTGAACTGTGGGCCTATCTTCCAAAAATCATACACTTCTCAGAGATCTTGAGAGGTGAGTGACCCTGCTGTCCAGGATAAATACTTTCTGTACTTGGAACTTCTTTTTAAATTGTTATTGGTACATGTTTGCAGTACATAATGATTACAACCCCTGTGAGAGTTGTTCATGACACATATTATGTTCATGACACATAGTAATTTTTTTAAATTATCTTTATTGGTACATTGTACACACACATCATGATCACCCTCAACATTGGGAATTTGTACCAGTAAATGACATGATTTAATTTTCATTTTTTCCCATTCCCCTTCCCACTCCACAACCCTCCACCCCCTAAATACATAGGCTTCCCTTTTTTTTATTACAATCACATTTTTCTTTACCCCTCATTACTCCTCTACCATATTTCCCTTTGAATATTTTCTATTTCACAATATCCATCATACATTCTATAACTTATTAACATCTTCAGTTTCTCATACTAGAGAACAGATATGACATTTACATATCTGTGACCTATTTATTTCACTTATGAGTATGTCCCGAAGGTATGCCCATTTGAGTATAAATGACTCAAACTTATAATAATGTCTTAAATCCTCTTTCCCTCCTCTCTCTCCCCTCTGTCTCTTTGTTCCCTTCCGTTTTACAAAAGAACTACCTCCCTATTTCCTATTATCTACTTTCTTTTTTATTTTTTGGGTTTCTCATATAAAAGAAACTATAGAATACTTAAGCTTATGTATTTCATTTATTTCATTTAAAACTATGGTTGAGATGATAGTGCATCTATTTTGCTAAAAGAGACTCAAGTTTATCCTTCTTTATGGCAGAGTAGTACTACATTGTATAAATTTTACTTTTTTTTTTTTTTTTTTTTGAGACAGGGTCTCGCTTTGTAGTTCAGGCTGGCCCTGAGCTCACTGTGTAGCCCAGGCAAGCCTGGAACTCAGCAATCCTCCTGTCTCTGCCTCCCGAGTGCTGGGATGACAGGCATGAGTCACAATGCCTGGCACTTAAATTTTACATTTTAACCCAGTTTTCTGTTGAGAGACACAAGGCTATTTCCAAGATTTAGCTATTATGAGCTTTGTTGCTATAAAAAAAAAGATATGCACGTTGCACTGTAATATGATCTCATTTGGCTGATATTGAAAAGGAGAGTATCAAGAGGAATGGAATTTCTTTTAGTTTCTTGAGAAATTTCCATAATGATTTCCACAGTAGTTTTACTAGTTTACATCCATACAAACAATGTAGAAGCATTCCTTTTATGCCACAGCCTCTCCAGCATTTGTTATTATTTGATTTCTTGATGAAGTGATTTTTCTGGAGTAACATGAACCCTCAGTATGGTTTTAATTCGCATTTTGCGAATGATCAGAGACTTTTTTCATGTACTTTTTAGTCATTTTTGCATCTTTTGAGAAGTGTCTATTCATTTCAGTTGGCCATTTTTCAACTGAGTCTTGTATTTTTGGAGTCCACTTTGTTGGAGCTTTTATTTGCAGATATAGACAGCAATTTTTCTGTAGGTCGTTTCTTCACACTGTTGGCTGTTTTCTTTGCTGTGCAGAAGCTTTTTACTTTGATATGAGCCCATTTCTTTACTCTTGGTGTTATCTCTTGTGCAGTTGGATTCCGTTTAGAAAGTCCTTGCCTATGCCAATGTCTTAGAATTTTGCCTGTTTCATCTTCCAGCAGATGAAGTGTTTCTACCTTAACATTTAGATCTTTGATCCATTTTGACTTTAGTTTAGTACATGATAAGAGATATGGGATCTGCATGTGAACAGCAGTACTGCCAGCATCATTTGCTAGTCTACTTTTTCCTATCTGGAGATTCTTAAGGATAGGGACCTCACAGACTTTCTTAGTTGTTTATCTGGTATTCTAACACATTATAAGTCTAGAAGTTCCCTCTGACCTACCAAGATATCTAGCAAGAAGGAATAAGTTTATAACATGGTCTTTGGTTGCATAACAGAGGGGGGACACAGCTATCACCAAAATGTTCCATTTCATCACTCTGATTCAAATAGAAATACAGCCTCTCAAGACTGACTCTTTCCTCCTACTCAAAACAGATGGTATCTCTAAGAAGACTGATAGATAGATAGATAGATAGGTAGACAGACAGACAGACAGACAGACAGACAGACAGACAGATAGACATAATAGATCCTATCTATTCCTTACCATTGAATTTGGATATGTGAGCAACCATAGTCATACTTTCATTCTTTTATTTTATTGTGCACCTAACCTCGTTGGAAAAAAATTCAACATGTATTTAAAGCAAAGATTTATGAACATGTAATGATAAAAAGCAAGAATTTAGAAATGAGGCCCACCTGGGTTGCAGCCTTGACTGTTCCACCTACTAGCTGATTAATTTGAACGAATGCCTGATACATCTGAGCCTTGCTTTTCTTGTCTGTGATATTAAAATAATGCCAATTCATAGAGTTGCTACAAATATTAAGTGAAATAATGCATGCAAATTATTTGGCACAGTGCTTGTAGACAGTAAGCATTACGGGAAATGAACATAACTAGGAATCTGCATAAACATCTGACAACTTTCCCCTCACTTGTATACACTATACACATGCATATTTACCTACATATATGCATATTTACTTATGCCTTACATACATATTTAAATGTTCATACTTCTAGTTTGCCTTACTGATACATTCACATATATTAATTTATATATACTTCTAACAGTGTTGTGTATCTTCTTATCTTTTGCATTGACCTCTGAGCCCAACACATAGCTGTTATGCAACAAATGATTGTTGGATGGCAAGGAGAATACAAATAAGATATTTAAATTCATGAAGTATGTATATAAAGATATATTTAACAATTTAAAAATATGAAGGTTCTCTGTTTATGCAGTATTTTAAGACGTGTTAAGTAGGTTGACAAGACTTTCTAATTGTATTTTTCCACTGGCTTTGGACCCAATGCTTCTGCTGACTATGAGCAATTTCAATGATGTAAAAATAATTATAATCAAATGTTTATCTTAGTACCATAAATTATGCATGTGCTTATGATTTAGTGGTTTATAGTCACACCCCTGAGTTTAGTAAACACCTTACAGTGGAAAAAGCTAAACAAATATAATTTTTATTTTTAGCATTATTAACTTAAAATGTGAAAACCTGAAGATAGCAGAAGCTAAAACTAATATATTAATATAATATATTAAGTTGCCTATGTACTTAAAACTGTTATGGCTAATGACCTTAAAATTTTTCTAGTTCTGTTTCCTTGGAATAAAACCCAAATCGTTGCCAATAAAAACATTCATAAATTTTTGCTGCTGATCCCTTTGGGGAAATATTACGTAAAGCACTTGAAAGTTGGTTTTCACAACCTAAGCAAATAAAACAAGGGAAGCCAAATTTTTTAGCATGAACATATTAAAACCTAGAGATGAACCACGCAAAACCCCTCCAAGCTCAGAGTCAGCTGTTCCACTATTTACTGCCATTTTCCTGGGTTGAGACCAACAGTCCTGTCATTAACCTATTTTTCCCCATCATGTCCGTGTTATCGTTGACAGAAAGCATCACGTTCTTGCTTCTCCATTTCAGTTCCATGGGATGTATCAAGGATTGCACCTGTGTTGATCCTCAGGAAACAGCAGGGCTGGAGCAGCCAATGCTTTATATACCCTCCTCTGGCACAGAGGAAGAGGGTAAGAAAAGGGACCGTGGCATCATCGCAATTCCACATAACTCCAGTAAGCACTACTCTGTGGAATGCACTATCTCGAGACTGTGGTGCAGCCAAAATATGGGAGACATCATAAAAACGGAACATAAAGTACAGCAGAGGAAACATGAAGCAAAGTAGAAAGTCAGCCTGACAAAGTCCAGGAAGACCAATTAGAGAAAGTGGCCTCTGAATACTCAAGGAGGTGAGCACTGGAGAACAACTGGACTACTGGAAATAGAGGTGATGGAGATATCTTCCTGACTTACTAGTAGGGCAGGAGGGACAGAAGGAGGAGAAACAATAAGCAATAAAGAAGGGAAATGGTATAAAATGCCAGGGTAGAAGGTAGAATGAAAAATTCAGGTAAAGGCAGGCCACAACTCCTCCAAAATGGCACATTGAGTAACTGATGCATTTTTCTCTAGTCGACAAGTACTTACACACACATTAGAGGGAAACAGCTTCGCTTTCCAGCAGTTCATTGCCTCAGTCGCATCAAATGAATGAGGCAGCTTCTCTATAACTACACAGGCATTTTGGGCTTTGCTTTCTCCATTCTTTATTAGTTACTGAATATTGTCTAGTGATAGCATATCTGTCATCCTAAGTATCCTAGACACCAGCAAAATATATATTTTAAATGTATCTGTGATTGAATTCAAATAATCAGCTAGAGTTGAAATTCACCCTAAACACTATGATATCACCAGATTGGTAAGTGCCACTATAGATTTATTGAATCTTTGCACGGTGAGGGAAAAATGATTTACAGCCTGTTTGTTGTTTTGTTTATTTTATACCTTTCCCTTCTGCAGATATCAATGTTTTATTCTCAATCTACAGGGAGGCCCTTATTTTGTTTCTTTTTGCAGATCTCTCTGCACTGTCACATACAAGCTGGAAATGAAAGGTAGATGAGTTCTAGAGCGAGGCAGTTGGCTTTCTTTCCTCCTTTTCAACGAGTATTCACAAAACGCCTCCCATGTGCCAGCTGCTCACACAGACCCTCAAAGTGCCAGGAGGAATAAGACACGGTGCTCTGTCTACCTCCGAGCAGCTCCCTGGGAGACAATGCAGTCTGAGAACAATTCCCAAGATGTTAGGTACCCTACAAATGAGTGTGTGGGATGGCGAGTGAGAAGCCACTGTGTGAGGGCTGCAAAGCTATATTTGATTTTATCGTTGGTTCACCCAAGAGAAAACGACCCAGATGAGGACTAGTCCTTTGTTTTGGAAACGCCATCATGACAGGCTACAATGGTCTAATAGTAAAGCATCGGAAGTGGCACTGAAAGGTGAGGAGGCACACTTCTCTCCTCCCTTTCACTCAGCTCCATGCCCGGTGCGCACACAAGATTCATGGGAGGGAGCAGCACCAACCTATCTGCAGTATCCACACCCGCCCCTCTTCCCTGACCGCCACGCTGGCCTGCACCACTGTACCAACAGCCTCACAGTTTGCTCTCTGCACATCAGCAATGTCGTTCTAAAAATATGTGCCAAATCACGCCCCCTAGACTCCAAAGGCTTCCTGTTCAGGTAGCATAAAATTCCAATAGTATAGTACACAGTGAAAGAGATAGGTCTAGCTTTAGTCTTTGGCAGGTGAAAGCCCAGTTTTTCCAGCACCATGTGTTAAAGAGGCTGTCTTTCCTCCACTGAGGATGTTTGGCTCCTTTGTCAGAGATGAGGTGGCTTAGTGTATCCGGGGTTGTGTCTGGGTCTTGTCATCTATTCCACTGGTGCTCGGGTCTTGCCAGTACCATGCAGGTTTCATCTCAGTGGCTTTATAGTACAGTTTTAAGTTGGGGACTGGATAAAGAAGATGCGGATTTTTAATAAAATGGAGTATGACTCTGCCATAAAGAATGACAAGTTCCGGGCCGGAGGGTTAGCTCAGTGGTTCCGTCGCCTGCCTCGCAAGTGCAAGGTCCTGAGTTCGATCCCCGGTAACCACATATAATGCTGGGCGTGGAGACACGCCCACCAACAATCAACACCGCATACCACAATGCCGGACGTGGTGGCTCACGTCTGTCATCCCAGCACTCGGGAGGCAGAGACAGGAGGATTGCTGAGTTCGCGGCGGCTTGCCTGGGCACCATAGTGAGCTCAGGGCCAGCCTGAACTACAAAGCGAGACCCTGTCTCAAAAAGCAAAAAAAAAAAAAAAAAAAAAAAAAGAATGACAAGTTCCATTCATTTATATGCAAATGGATACACCTTGAGGACACACTAAGTGAAATAAATAGATTACAGATATGTAAGTACCATACCTTTTCTCTGGTATGAATACCTATAGATGTAAATGAGTTCTAGAATGTATGACAGATTTTGTGAAATGGGAAATATTCAAAGGGAATGAGGTAGGGAAAAGTAATGAGGGGAAAGAATAAATATGATTTGGAAAGAAAAAGAAAGCACATGTACATAAGGGGTGAAGTACCCACAGCTCCGGTCCTCGCCTCTCTCCCTGACCTCATCCTCCTTGTATTACCTGTCTTACCAAGGCTTCTTCCATCCCATCAGCAAGCCAGGCATGTTTCTGCCTCAGGCCCTTTTGTAATTGCACCACCATCTCCTTGAAGTGCTTCCCAGAGCTCTTCACTTGACCAGCTCCTTCTCATCACTCAGGTCTCAGTGCGAACAGGGCCCTCTCACACCACACGAGCTACAGTCCGTCGGTGCCTTCTCCTTCCACTTCCATAGCCACAGTTCAGCGTCCTGTTTCACTGTATTTGAAGTTCTCACGATGATCCAAAGCTGGAATGTGTCTCGATGCATTTTCACGTCTTCCCGCACCCACAATAATGGAAGTCCCATGATCAGCCGAAATGAGCCCCCCCAGTAGGCACTCAGCATGGAGAGCAGTTCCAAGTCTTCAGCAGGCCCTTTGCTGGACTAAGGGAAGGCAGGAAGAGGAGGAGAAAGAGCAGAAGGAAGCAAAAGAGGAACGAATGATAAGGGTGATTCTATTCCTCTTGGGAAGAAGGATGGAGCCATCTTGAATCCAAATTCAGGTGCTTCCACGTTGGTGCAGTTTTTCGGCGGAGCAGACCCTCATCGAGGAACCTGATTGCCAGGGGTTTGGGGAGGCAAAGAAAACACGGCTAGGCAGCGTGTTGTCTTGACTGCCTGAGTAAGAGAAGACTGAGGCCCATTGCTGGCTTGTTGACTGCGGGTGAGCAAGCTTTAGTCTTTCGAGAATTTCCTGAATAAGCCAAGGAACCAAGGGAGACATGAGAGGTGCTGCTTTCCTGGGGGACTTGCCAAGGTCTGCAGTAGCAGCAGCATGTTTTTATGTGTCTCCATTCTTTGCGGGCCTTTGTTTTCTGGAATTGCGCAACTTTTTCTCACCAGTCAGCCATGGCCTTTTAACACTAAATCAATACACAGCTCCCAGGACAGCCTGGGCTGTGTCTGCAAGGTGCCAAAGCAACTTGACAATTGATTAAGTGTGGTAAAAAAGAAATCAGTAAGACCAGTCATCTGACATCAGGTAGACCCCGCCAAGCTGTCCTTTACTGGGATTGCTATGTTGTCTTAAATTGTTAAAACAAGCACCAGCCCTGAGAGTTGGGCAACTCATCAGTTTCATTAACATTTTCCCATAAATTCAATAATTTCCACTATCCTACAGCTAATATTAAAACTAAGACATCCTGAGTCCTAATCATCAGTCCCTGCATATGCAAGAAGCCGTTTCAATACTGACTTTTGCTTTTATGATTTAAAGTGATCATAAATATTAAATAATATGCCGTGCTCCTTTTCTATTAATGAAAAAAGATTTTCCCTAGGTTGAATCATTTGATTTAAGAACAATTCACGATCGAGTCACAGTCATAACAATTGGAAAGAGAACGTGACTCTTAGAAACAATGTAAAGCCCCTTCTCCCCACCAAGAGATACAGCCTGAGCACCCTGAAATCTCAGCCTAGGTTCCCGAGCGTGCTGCTGGGTCCCCCGGAGACTCTGGCTTGAGAGGTGGGAGGCGGGACACGGGCACCGGAGGGCATCCCGCACGGGCGCCCCGGCCCCCCGACCCTGAGCACAGCCCGGGCACCCACGCCAGCAGGAAGCTGCGGGGGGCTCCCCGCCAGCAGCCAGCGCCCCACAGAGCACCGCCGCCGTCCTAAGGCCTGGCCGGGTTGGGGCTGAATCTTTCGTGAGTTTTCTGTGGGCGAAGAAATGCAGCCAGTGCGCGGACAGTGCGCTGAGTAGACTCTCATCTCCCGCGGGCGAACACGGCTCCCTCCACCGCTGCGTTTCCCGGTAACGCACTGAGAAACTGAAAGCTTATTTTTTATTTACTCATTAAGCTCACTCGTTCATTTATTTGTTGTCTCTAACAACAAAAGAGTGTTTATGTCCTACCTGCAGCACATCTGCCTGGCATTCTGGATAAAAAGAACGAAACGCGCTGTCTTTATCCTTCGGAAAGGGGAACGCACTCCAAGCAACTAATCACTGTCTCTCCCGGCGGAAGCTGTGAAGAGACCGGTAGAAAGTGTTTGGAGCCTGGAGGTGAAATCCATTCCGACTGAAGTGGAGACTGCGATGCAGCGAGAACTCGGGGAGACACGGCCGAGACGGTGTCGGGGCGGGCTTGGAGGGCGAGCAGGAGGTGCCACCAAACCCCGCCACTGGGTAAATGCGGCTTCGCTGCAGCGTTTCACAAAATCACAACACGTTCTCTTCCTTTTGTCCCGGGCTCCAGCAAGGCTCACGATGGCACTGTTACAGATCCTGTGTTTAAAATGCGATCTTTACTTCACTGTGGACTTTTGCATTGATTTTGAGTTTGCCAAATGTCACATTAAAATATTAGTCATCTCCGTTACGGGGTTTGGGGGTTTTGAAGTGTTGTGGCCCTAGCGGCGTCCTTTCCTGAGGCCACACAATCGCAATGGGTGTGACGAGGGAGAAGGAAGCGAACGATTCCTCGCACTCCAGGCACCCACAAATGAAAGCAGAAGTCAGAGCACGGACAGCTACCTCACTGCTCCCTGCCACTGCCCACGAGGCCTGCCTTTGGCGAGCGGGTTTCTTCCCGTGAAATCAGTACTTCACAAAATGGCCTCCTCCGTCATCTGGAAGCTCAGTGGCACCCACTGCTATTTCCCCCCTTTGACTAAATTGCTGCATTTGGCACAGGACACCAGTTCCCCTTAGCTGACTAATCCTGAAGAGTTGGTGCCAGTCTCTCTGAGAGGGGGATGGAGCCATTTGCAAGAATTCCAGGCTGTAATTTTGACATTACAGTGTTATTACCAAGAGGTGGTTTTGTTTGGCATATCCTTTCCCGTTTCTTTCTGATGTGTTTGGAGACAGACGTGAGAGCATACGCGCTGTCTATTATTTCTTCTCAATATTCCCCTTGTTGGAAAGGAGAACGTGGGCACTGGGAGCCCGGCCCGGTAACAGAGCAGCTATATACGGGTCTAAATGCGCCGTGAACTAAGTCGGGGCAACAACACCCAGGCCTCTGGCTTCCGGCTTCAAAGGGAAACACTCAGGCCCCCAGACTGCATCTCACGCCTAGAGCTCAGACCCCCATTGATTGTAGTCTGGATTTATGGCATCATTTGTTCCTGATAAGAGCTACTCGCCTGTATGACTCTACCAGGAAAAGGTAAAATATAACCTCGCAGGGCAAAATAGAAAGGGAAAAGGAAAATAAAACTAAGTGAGGGCTTGGAAAATTCATTGCCTTTGCCCTGATTCTTTTGTTCATTTAATAGAACTTGCTCTGTACAAAACAACGCCTGAGCAGCCTCTATTTGCACTTCCATCCACCGAGCGAGGCCAGGATGCCGGACACAGCAAGCTGTGGCTCTACTGGCAGGGCCTGCGCCGAGGGAGGGAGCGGAGCACCGGAAACGTAGGCTCCGCTCCAGCCCCGCCTCAGTTCTAACCCTGCTCAGCCCGGCTCCGTGCCACGGCCGCCGTTTGAAAAGAGCTGACTGTGTTATCGTGTGCTGCAAAAAGGTCCCAGTAAAAATAAAAATTAAAATAATTAATGGAAAGATTCACCATAACAAGAAAAATCATGGATAAATGAATTAAAGAATAGAAACCACACTGGCTCACGGTTGGTGTTCAGTAAGATGCTAGCCATTAGCCAGCCATTACCGAGCGTGAAGGAATACGTTTTGAGAAGGTCTACATTCATTTGTATAAAGTTAGTGTATTTTCAAAAATGCCTTTAACATACAGCAATTTTTATTGTCATTACAGTCTGTTACATACAGTTTTGAAGAAACCTGTTTCCATTTACATGGAATAGAATTACAAAATAAAGAGACTTGGTGGAACGGACTAAGCAGACATTTGCCATTCTCATGAATGCCAGTGCCTTCGAAGCAGCACCAGGAGAAACCTGCATACTATTTTCAAGGTGGCGGGCATCACTCAGTGGAGTTCGGGGGTCCTCGGAGGGAATCACCTTCAGCTAAAGTTATAAGCCATGCATGAAAATGAGGCTCATTAGTTTAGAGCCACCGTTCATTTTTAGTAAAGCGTGAATTCAACCTCATCAGCCTCCTTACTCACCGAATCTGACTCAAAATTACTTTTCGCTGTTTCAAACAAAAACCATCACTGCTATCAAGCAAGGAAAATTGGAGGCTCCTAGTGACTAAAATTCATGAACCAGCCACAGATTCCAAGCCTCACGCAGAAAGATGAAACTGTCAACCCCTACCAGTTGGGTCCAGTAGCCCACCTGGATAAGGCCTAGGCTCTCTAGGGAACCGTTTTGAATGGAGCCAAACCCAGGGCGGTGGGGTAAATCCTAGATGTGGCAGTTAAATGTCCGCCATTTTTTTAAACTTTATAGTTCAAGACTTTCGCACACCGTTTATAGCAAGTCAGTTTCCTAACTAAACATTTTGACCATTTCTATTTCTTCAAAACTGATCTCTGCCTAAATAGCCAACTTAAAGACAATATTCCCTCTGAAATCATCTTTTACAACTTACCCTGAAAGTAAAAAGGCCATCAAAATTTGATCTAACCCTGTGTGGAAGTCAGACATTTTCTAAAAGAAAATATATGCCACCAGAGCATGAACTTGTTCCACACAGGGTTAATAACGAAAATGCTGATATGACCTTAAGTATGGTGGCGCCCAGAACCAGAGCTATAATTAATCTAAATGTACTGTAATTACAGTAAATGTTACTTCTGTAGAATAGTTCCAAATCATGTGGCTTTTTTATGCTTAGATAACATACAGTTTATTTCCAATCATGGATGTAGGCATGATTTGCTAAAGGAGCATTAGGTCTGGAAGCAATATCTTAATCAAATCAGAATTTCTCCTGTAAAACAAATCTTCAGCCTTTGAAGAATTAGCAGCATCTAATGCCTTAGGGTGGAGATTTGAAACTGAGCTGAAATCCCTGCACCGGTTCTTTCTCTCTGTTCTCTGGCTTCCCAAGTGTGGCTTCCACGAGTCCGCGCCTATGCAGTCCTTCACCCACGTATACATTTTGTGGTCACGAACTGCCTCAATTCCACCCAAATGACACCCTAAAACTCCACATTTGAAATCTGATGTAGGAAAATTCACCTCAAGTGGTTTATTCATTTCTTCAGAACAGAAGGCTGGTTCCTTTTGGAAGGAGCTCATTTAAACAAAATCTAATAGCAAACATCCATAAATTAGAGGGTTATTGGTATGTGCATAATGTGATGCATAAAAACTGAATGAATATTCCAGGGCTGAAAGTGCAGGCTCTTACATATGCAGACAGATTTTTGGTGGTGATTTGGACTTTATATGGGGTGACTAAAATGGGCCAAGAAACCTACAGTCATTGGCTGTTGTTCTTCCTGCTGCAGGGCTCTTTCTCCTCAGGGCTGGAGGCTTAGGAACTGTCCACAAAGGAAACGACAGTATTACTGAGGACCACGTCCTAACAAAGCCAAGTCTGGTACTCAGACTGGGAAGTGGAGTCCAATACAGATTTTAAAAAGGTGGGACAAACCACCTTAGCAGGTGGCTAAAATCACTGTAGGTCAATACTAAGACATGTCTTTTAACCGTAGGTCAGGTTAGGGTTAATTCTTCCCCTTCATCATACACAGCAGTGATCAGTGTGACGCAGAGACAGAAAGAGGAACAAAGAATTAAGCGCAGAGCCCAGCAGAGACCACAGTCCTCTCGTACCTTCACTACCCTTTGTAGTAACACTGAGATCAGACATCCCCCCCACCCCGCCAAAACTCTTGTCAAGGGCCTCTGTTTTATTTTATTAGAGTTCAGTTCCCCAAACTGCAGGCCAGTGAGTGGCTCATACAATGTGTAGGTGCCCTGGGCCAGCAGAGAGAAGAAAATAAATCGTGGGAGCCAGATAATCGGGGAGTACAGAATGTGAAGAGATTCCAGAGGTCATGGAGTCAAAATCCCCAATTTGGGAGGTTGGGGGAAAGGCCCAAAGGAATTAAGTGACGCATCCAAGATCATAAGGCAAACGAATGGCAGAGATAGGGCTGGAACCCAGCAAGCCTAACTTCTAGGCCAGCATTCCTTCTGTTGAACAAACAGACAGCTCTCTTCTGGAGGGACTGATTTATGAAAGAGCCATGGCTGAGCCAGGATGATCTCGCTGATGCTTACCAACCTTGTTCAGTTGTTCACCACACATCTACTAGACATTTGCTCCACACTAGGCCTGGAGATATGCACACAGTGGGTCCAGAAGAGCCTAAATCTAAGCAATACTGCAGACACACCTAACAGGTATGAAGTGGAAGATTCAGACACACCCTATTGCCTCACTGCAAGGGATCTAAAATCTGCGTGGTAAGATGTGGCAAATGCAAAGTAAACTAAAGCATCTCCCACAATTTGCAGAGCAGAATAGCCTTTTCTGATTTCACCGAAGGACTCAAACAATCCCAAGGCTTAGGAGCACATATCGAAGGCGTTCACCGCTTTTCACTGGAATGGGACTGTGTCGCTGTTCTCACCCTGCCCTCCATTTTTATCTCTCCCCACTCATCTCTAGCCCATTCCCTAGCTTACCTCAGCCACAGAGGAAAGTGATTTAAACCTCTCACCTCTTATTCTTCCCCAAAGGTGTCAGGGCCTTCTGTAGGTCTTCCTCTCCTCACGATAACAGCATCTACTTTGAATTAGACCCCTCATATAGACATTAAGATTTAGGAGGACACAGACCATAGTTACCGCATTTGCTGCTACGTCCCCAGCAACTAGCCCAGTACCTGCCACATGACAGAATAAGCCTAAGATCTTTTATCTAGAAAAAGACTCCACACAGAAACCAGGTGTGCTGGAGTTCAAATTAGGTCCAGATGTACTGTGAAGGAATCTGAACTATACTGAAGAAAGTGATAATTTGAAAGCTCATCCTAGGGTAATTTTCTGGATAATATCTATGACATTGTGAAGAGGTGTCTATAAGTCAACACACAGCCTAATCCCTTGCTATAGTTTGGGTCTGGATTCCCCCCAAAGCCTCATGTGGTTATATGTGGCTTTTTCAGAGGTTGCTGAATATATAGTGTGCGATGTAGGGATTAAGAGCATGTGAGTACTAAACTTGTGTCATGATTGGTTTGGCACCTCCCTAATCCTTGGTCATCTGGATAAGATAAAAGGGGCAGAAAGACATTGTTTATATCCCTTGTTGCATTTGCTACCGTGGGCACCATGAACTATTTCTCCTCTGCCACTTGCCACCTGCCGTGGAGCCAGCTCATTATGGACCTACAGACAGTGAGCTAAATAGGCCTTTCCTCTTTTAACTTTGGGAGTCAGGTACTTTGTCTCAGCAACAAGAGAAAAGTAACTAACACATACCAAGTGCTGTTTGAGTGCCAGAGAAGGATGTGATTCTCTTATGCAATTATTTACTACTTGCTTTTTCATCAAATCAGTGTTTCATTGAACAATATTTGTCTTATCTTTACTGGCCCCCTATTGTAAATTATAATAAACCAGTGGTAATGACAGAAGATTTTTTTAGCTTTTAGCAATGAAAGATAATAATAGAGAAACTTTGTAGTTCTTACTAATTTAATCTCTACGAAAGAAGATCCTAACATTCTTTTGATTCCACTACTAGACTGTTGCAATTTCTGTTTAATCAGTGCAGCTTATAATTTTAGAATCATTTTATTTACCTGCAGCAAACAAAAATTTGGGCATCTATACATTTAGACTTTGTTTTTTGTTGATTGGAATCTTTTATAATTGTCATTTTCACATTAAAATAAATGTGAAAGGATGGCAAATCTTTTTTAAAAGTCATATGAAAATAAAATAAAATATGTTGAATGAATGAATGAGCCAGTCATTGCAACAAATGCTTAATGTTATTTTTTGTTTGATTTGTTTGACAGCTCTGATAAAAAGGTACCATTATCCTTATTTTATATTTGATAGAGAAGAGGCCTGGAGAGTTGAAGCAAATGGCTGAAGGTGACATAGCCTATAAACAGTGGAGACTGCCATCTGTCTGACTATTAATCCATGCTCTATTCATTCTTAATCTCTGATAGTTTTCTGGTCCCTTTTCTGCCTCACTTTTCATCACACTTCAAAGTTAGGCTTCATTTTCTAAAAGCTTCTTATAACTTACGAGCTATGTTATAGACCTTCTAAGTGATGTTCACAAATTACCATCTTCCATGGATTGTAAGCTGCTCAAGGGCTAGGACAATAGCATAGCCCTTCTTTTGGGAGAAGTCTGTAGAAGGGCCTATTCTGGTGAACATCCTGTGATATCAGTGGAAGAAAGTGGTTGTGGGGGTGAGGAGGAAATGAAGAAACAAGAATGGGATGAAGGCACTAGCTAAGGCTCACATATAGTTCCAGTGCTTCAAATCAAGTTCCAGGAGGAGCCTGCCTCCTTAGGTGATTTAGAGCTTGGTGCCACTAACCATGTAGAAATCCAGAGAGAACATCCTGTTTGCCACCCAACCATTTTTCATAGACAAAACCATAGAACATTTTATAACATGTATATATTGCTAGTTTTTTAAATCATTCAACTTCACATATGTTATAAGTATAAAGCACAGGCTGAATTTTAAAGAATTGTCATGAAGAACATGTAACAATTCTTATTATAATTTGTCTATTAATTATATATTAAATAGCAGCTCAAGTACACTGTTAGTAATATATTAAAATTAATTTCACCTGTTTCTTTTTGCCTTTTCTAATATGACCATTAGAAGCTGTAAAATTACAAATGTGGGTTGCAATATAATACTATTGGACAAACCTGGTCCATATTTGTTTTGGAGGATCATTACCTGGATGGATGCAATTATCAAAAGTCATGGAACTGAATACCTAAGTCCTGTGGATTCTACTCTGTGTCAGTTAGACATTAGCTTGAAAACATGTGCACATGCATCCCACCCCCACCTCTGCTGCGAGGCAAAGGAAGAGTCTCCTATGTATTCATCCTCAAAAACAGGGAAGAACCACCTCACACATTTGTTAAGTCCCTGCTAAACAACAATTGACATCATGCCGGGTTTTTGTTGTTTTCTGATGCAATTCCCCATCTCTCCACTGGGATAAAACTATGAGGGGTCTAATTCCTACTTTCCTATTATTTTGCTTTCCTTCCCACACAGCAACAAATGATCAGAATGAAGCTGGACATGGACTAATTTGGAAGAAGTGGTCATTGCAGAGGCTGTGAGGAAAGGATATCCCCAATCTCCTTATCCAGAGGAAAAATATGTTTGCATGAACCATGCTAGAAAACAATTTAAAACCACAAAGTCTTCCATTTTCCCAGATTTGACTTTTTCATTCATGCAAAGACATCGGCCCTGTGAAGCTAACACTTGCTATGTGATATCAAACTCAGTCCATCCACTCAAAAATCAGAACAGCAAAGTGAACAGAGTAATAAGCACAGTGGCTGTTTCAGATCACTGCTCAAAACATACTAGAATTGAAAGCAATTAGAGGCCACACCCCAGTTCTACTGACCTGGCTCCTTTGCATATTCACCCACAAGTGGGAGTACAAGGGAAGGGGATACTGGCCAATGGTTTCCCAAGGTAAACAGAACCCTAGGTCTGCATTGTGGCTGATCCCAATCAGTCCTTGGGTTCCAATGTCTACTTGGCTTGAAAAGATATTGTGTACTAAAGAGGTCAGCCAGGAAAGCTTTCCTGAATCCTAGCACAGGATCGCACTGGGACTCAATCAGTAGGCATGATACATCCACATGACCAACCTTAGTTACTCAATCTCCAACCTTTCCAGTGATCCAAGTGATAGAGATTGGCTCAAATCCTCTACCATGACCCATGCTGTTGGCAGAAACCTTCTGACATGGCCCATAGCCTCAGGTATACAAAAATGCTCTTATCGGGCAGAATATTCCATGGGCCCAAAGGATACTTCTCAAGATCAAGGCCCAGCACTTTCCTTGGAAGATGCAGGACTTAAAAAACAACATGTCTCTTGAGTTAGTCCTTTACTGCACAGGGGCTCTACTAAAGAGATGAGGCCTGCTTGAATGGGACCTTTGTGACACAGAGGTACTCAGGGATTCCAAGGATCATAGGCTTACAATTCTTCAACTTTGCCCAACCCTTTTCCTCCCTTTGCTCCTCTTAACACTGAGAGAAGAATCTGGAACAGGGAGAAAGACTATGAGCCTATTCCTAATTCCATAAGAGGTTCATTGCTTCGTATTAAGTATATATTAATAATGGTGTACTAATGAGGGGAAAGAATAAATATGATTTGGAAAGAAAATGAAAGAGCATGTATATAAGGGGTGGGGGGTTGTGGGTGGGTAGGGATGTGGGTAAAAATGAGAATTAACTTGGGTCATATACTGGTACAGATTCCCCAATGTTGAGTGTGATTGTGAGCTGTGTATAAAATATACCAATAAAGAAGTCAATTAAAAAATAATGGTGTACTTGAACAGACAAGGAATCTACATGCCCATACTGCATATGTTCTCAATTTTTTAAATAGGGAAATATGGTTTATGAGCCATTCATCACCTGACAATTCCAGACACCTCTATCAGCTTGTATTCTGCTGAGAATGGGAGAGAGGAGTAGTCTGGGAAAGCCATCCTGTTGCTTGCTTTATTTTTAGTGATTTAGTCCCTAGTTTTACTTCTAAATGCTTAAAAATTTCCTTTTAAAGAAATATTGGTTTAGAATTTATTCATGTTTTTCAACAGATGCTGATTTTTACCTCCTAGAGAACATTAGACAGTGTCAAAAGACCATGTGGTTGTCTCAGCACTAGGGGAAGAGCTGTTATAGGTATCTAGTGGGCTCTGGTCCACCCCCCAACACGGTGTGACTCAGCTCCAAGTTTTAGTAGTGCCAAGGTTGTGAAACACTCATTCACACTGGCATCTTCTTTAGTGAAAAATCAGATATAAAAAAATAAAAAATGAGGGGCCAGAGATTTAGTTCAGTGGTTCTGGCGCCTGCCTCGCAAGGGCAAGGTCCTGAATTTGATCCCCAGTAACTACATACAACACTGGGTGTGGTGACTCACGCCCAGCAGCCATCAAGACCACATACCACAGTGCCAGGCGTGGTGGCTCACGCCCATCATCTCAGCACTCAGGAGGCAGAGGCAGGAGGATTGCTGAGTTGAGGCTTGCCTGGGTACATAGTGAGCTCAGGGCCAGCCTGAACTACAAAGCAAGACCCTGTCTCAAAAAAAAAAAAAAAGAATTGAGTCAATTTCACCATTTGTTGATAATAATCATTAACACAATTCATTTTGGTGTACTTCCTTCCAGTTTTGTTCCACACATAGGGACAATTTTTTCACTTGAAAAATGGAGGTCTTACTTATTTTTGTGTGCTTTTTATATTACCATATTCACAGGTTAAAAAAAAAAAAGTAACTTGGGGTCCTTATAAGACAAAGTTAGTAACCTCAAAAATGTACAAAGAAGAAAAATTAATTAACACCCTACATGCAAATATACCAGACTTGATGTACTTTTTTACTTAATGTTGAGCATTTGGACTGTTTTCTATTTCAGTCTTGCTTTTTGAATTAATCTGTATAAAATATGGAAATGAATTCCCCTCCCCCACAAGGAGACTTTAGCATTTAGACAATTGTCTTCTGCAAATGAACCCCACATTCTTGATTCTCAAAATAACTTCTTTCCACAATACTTTTGGGTTAATATCCCATTTGTTGTCCATCTTCAGCATTTTAGTAACCCACACATAGTTCACTTAACTAAATCTGAATTCTGTCAGCTCTCATTCTAACAAAATTCCAGTCTTAGAGATAAGAAACATACCACTGGGGGCTAACCAATAGAAAATCAATATTTTTTAGCTCAAGGACAATCTTTGAGCCACAGAAATGTATGGAGGGTGAAATATTTCTCCAGTTCTTAAAGGAAGCTATTTGAGAACTCATAATAAACTATTAAGCATATTATTTTCGGTAACCAGGAGTGAAAGGCAGCAGCCTCCTTTTCTGATGCTGTTGAATTATAACCATGAATTCTAGAAATAACAGCTGAGAGAAGGAACAGCAAAGAATGGTCAAACAAGATTTTGAAAACAATCTCACCATAAATCCTACAAAAGCCCTATTGTCTTACCGTTTTCTTTATCCTCTAATGAAGTCTGCGATTGTCATCATCTAGGTTTAGATCCTAAATGCTCACTAATTCCTCTGTAAATCTCACTTTGGCACATCTAGGCCTGGGCTCTACAATAGAGACAGGATTGTGATGCACTGAGGGATCACAGAGCCATGGAGGCACTTACGAGCATGGAGCCATGAACGTACAGGGAAAGGTAAACGACGCTCTGGCTGTTCAGCCAGAAAAGTGCACGGGTGCAGAATTAATCAGTCCCTTCAAACAGACAGGGAACTCACACTTTGCAGGCTAAAGAGAAAGACACTAATTTCATCAGTAACGTGAAAATCAGCTATGCCACAAAACACCCTATAGTCTGCCTGATCCTGCATCCACTCTGCACTTACGTGTTCAGCATTTACTTGTTGGCCAACTGAATGTACTTCCTATAAAGGTTCTTGCACTTACCCTGCATTTGTTGAGCCACTTTAACTTCCTGGTGAGGAGGAAGATACAGAAGCAACTGACATAATACCACCCTCAAGGTTGTGAAGATTCTTCTTCGGGACACCAATGGAAGCAAACTAGACTCCCAGTTGCCACTATTGTTAATTCCTACATTTTCACAATAAATCACATGATTTCCCAAGGTCTCTCTTTGCTACATGATCCTTATGTGTTGCTTAAAACAAACATCACAAAAAGCAAATGTTTATACCAACATCATATTTTGGGTCTATAAAAATGATGAAAGACATATCTAGCTAGGTTACATTATGACATGTGTATGTGAAAAGACTATTTTTTATCCTACTCCTAATTTCATGAGGCCATTGGTCAGAATTCACTCCAACTATTAAAGATACGCCCACCTTATGGCAATGTCAACACTGGACCACTAGAACAGGTGTTGTAAAGTAAATGGGAAACAGCTGCTTTGTTTGGCAGCATCCTTAGATATAGAATAGCACTGCAATCGCAGAAAGTTCTGGTATGCAAATAAGGAGAACTCTCCACAAAGGAGAGAACTGGGAATTGGTGAGGGAGAGTCAAATATTTTTGCAAATGCCCACAGCAAGAATGTTTCATGGTGAATACAGTTGGCTACGGGTGCTGCTCAATGGCTATGGTAGCAAGAGGAGCTGATCTCCTTCCTACTCATAGCTGTGCCAAAAGTGTAACACAAATGCAGCCCATAGCTTGCTGCAAATACTTCAGGAAACTGCCTTACCATGGACAATGCTGCAGTCAGACCAGCCACGCAACACTGCAACGTCTTGCTTAGCACAGGGCCTCTGCTGTACTGGAGTAAATGTCTTGGGATGAAAGAGTGCCACAGAAGTGCAAAAGAAACTGCCACCCTCTTCTCAGTACACTCATAGGCAGATAGGGCGCAGGGGAAGGAAACATCTCCAGCTAAAGTGAAGGCCTCTAAGGAAGGCCTTTGTCCTTGCTCAAATTGTATTGAACCTGGCCACAGGAAACCTACACTTTGAGAGGTTCTGAATTATAGAGGGGTCTGAGAATAGACGAGAGCATAGAAACTAGCCATGCCGGTGCTTAATTCTCTTGCAAACTTATTGGAAGCTCTGCTTTGCAAAATAGTAATAGCCCCGACCGGAAGGTGAGAATGAAAGCACTCCCTTCCTCAGAGTGGTTTTGAAGATGAAATGAGGGAAAACACATAGGATGCCTAGCATAATAGTCAGTAGGCGCTCAGACCATGTTCACATTTCAGATTCCTCTGGCCTCTAGAAGGCAGATCATCTGCGGTCATACTTTCCCACTCTGAGCGGGTCTCTGGCTTTCCACTTATTCTCTCTCCCACAACCAACCAAATGGATCTGCAAATAGCTCTTCAGACATTTTTTTTGTTTTCCCTTTTCCTGCCCCTGTCTCTCACTTAGATGGTCCTTTCTTCTCCTCCCATTCACTAACTCCATCTCGGAGCCATGCTTGACACTATAGCTTGGGAAGGGGGTGGTCCTTCCATGAATTCCCATTACGTTCCCTCGGTAGCTTCATAATGTAATGGTAATTTAGTCTACTTTGTACTTTTGTGTGTATGTGTATGTGAGTGTGGGCACCTATTATCTCTGACAGGACTGTGAATTCCTACAGAGCGAGGCTGCCGTGTCAGGCATGCTGTAGCTCTCCACCCCTTGCACTTAGCCACTCTCCATGTACATGGGCAGCAGTATACACCTGAGGCCTGATGAGTGCAAAAGTGATGATATCTTTTCTGCAAATACAAACAAGATTCTTACACTTAAAACCCAGTCCCCACTCAAATGCTAAATACCTAGCACCTGGCCTACCGAGCAGAAACACTAGAGCCGTAAACTCTCAAATACTGGTTTATTACTGATGGTACAATTAGAACTAATGATGTACCCAGCCAAGGGACTCTCTTCCTGAGAGACAAAGATGACTCATGTTTAAAATCTTAGGGAAGCACCAAACTGTAACAAAGTATTAGAGAAATGCTAACAACTTGGAAACAGCAAAACCCAATGATACACATTGGGTCTTGTGTGTTCTCCCTGTCCAATCCTCCACTGATGTGGACTTATGCAGAAAGCACACCACAATTGCTTCAAAGCAGGAAATGCTCTTAGCAAATGTTGATTTTTATCAGGAAAAATCAAAAGAAAAGGTTTTCAGTGCCTGTCTCCATCGTCAGTCTCTGGCGTGCACACCTACAAATGTCCATGTTCTGCGACTCCTTCATATGAGGGGACACACCACAAAGTCAAGTTTTGGTTTTAGGGTAACACATAAAAAAGCCATTTGCCTGGGCTTTCCAAAAGGCCAGATGTCAACCAGTCCCCAAAACCACTGCTTTAAAGGCTGGAGAGAGCTGGTTCCTTTAGCACTTCTGTTTCTTTCAAATAAAAACTTTGGACCAATCCAAAACTGACAAAGTTTATGTCTATGGGATGGACAGTTGTAGGGAGGGCAGCTGGATGGGAACAAATGAGAATCGAAGTGTGTCCTGTACTGGTAGAAACTCTCAATGTTGCATGCGATCATCATGTATATATAAAATGTACCAATAAAATCAATTTAAAAGAAAAAGAAAATTTAGAGGACCAGAGATTTAGCCCAAGTAGTACTGCACCTACCTTGGAAGCACAGGGGCTGGTGTTTGATCCCTGATACTGAAGAAAGAAAGAAAGAAAGAAAGAAAGAAAGAAAGAAAGAAAGAAAGAAAGAAAGAAAGAAAGAAAGAAAGAAAGAAAGAAAGAAAGAAAGAAAGAAAGAAAGAAAGAAAGAAAGAGGAAGGAAGGGAGAGAGAAAGGAAGGAAGGAAAGAAGGAAGGAAGGAAGGAAGGAAGGAAGGAAGGAAGGAAGGAAGGAAGGAAGGAAGGAAGGAAGGAAGGAAGGAAGGAAGGAAAGAAGGAAGACAATGTATAGGGTTGAGAAATTTAAGCAAGATTTACAGGTTGTATTCAAATCAAAGGTAACTGCACCTGACACCACTTAGGATTGATAATGGTACTTGATAATATTGATGTTACTTCTCATGTACAGCAATATAATCAGCAAAGCTATCACTACTATTTAACTTTGTGTCACTAAGTACATCTCTATAAACATAATTTACTAGATGGGAAAGGTGAAGAATTTTTTAAAAAATACATCTACCCTTTGGCATCATGCCATGTTAAAAATTATATTCTAGTCACAAACATTAATAATATCCACATGGTAAAAATTTCTGGATGTTACTCAACATACTAAGGACACAGTATGCCCTGGCTCTGTAAGTAATGTGTCACACCACAAAAATGGGCCATGGCCATAAACAAACCTGTTGGCAAATGTGTCTCAGTGTGATGTGGTTGGAGACCATGCCACATAACTAGCCCTCAGAAAGCAGGGTAATAATCCAGCAAGATCCTAAATACCTAACAACTATGACATCACCTTGAGCTTTTCTCACCATGTTCATAAACCAGTAAATGAGATAAACCATGCTCAATGGCAGATTTCAACATAAATTTCAACCCAGTTAAGAAAGAACTGAGTTTGTAGGTTAGCATTTACTGGCCAACGTACTGATATGGAAGGACCACTGAGAAAAGTTAAACTGTTCAAGGAATGGGTTGTCAGGATAAAGAATACTTTCTGGTTAAATGAAAAGCCAATGGGAAATCTATTATTCTGTCTCACACCATTGAAAACATTGTATTCTTTCAACTTTCCTGCTTAAATAAGTGCAGTATTAAAGACCTTATCATTCTGGGTCCTGGGGGTTCAGGTCACTTTTTACCATGATCCAATCCTACAGATGCAGACTGGTAGTGGAATAGAATGCATCTGTTCTTATCTGTGACAAAGTTAATCCAACTCTATCTGAAGACTACTTATTTATTGTGCTTTGAACTGAAATGCTCATGCTGGGAGTAGGGAGAAATTAATTGCATTTATTGCCTCACCTCTGGAATTGAAATAAAAACTAAGAGTAGAAAAAAGCTGATTCAGACTCTCAGGTAGTTGGTGTCCAGTCATTTACCAAGTACACTTGTAGAGTTGACTATGAAGAGAATAATTTAATAAGGCACTGGAATTTTGATATAGTTTTGTCCTCAGAGCCCAGGCTGAAAGGCTCCAAATCTATGTCATGTGCTTCTGCTCCCAGCACCCCTTCTAATTTCCTTGCCACTGGTAACTATTATCTCTCTCCTGCTACAGTGAATTTTATCTCATCGACCAGAACATGGCCTGAGAGAGTAACACCCGTGCATTCATCCATCCCTTCATCCATTTTTTCACTCAGACATTGATCCACTTACACACCAGTGAGTGCTTGGCCAGTGCTCAGTACAGCAGTTCTCAAAGTAGGGCCCCCCATAAGGCACAACAGCAGCACCTTAGAGTTTATTCTGAGGCCCCCGGCCCAGATCAACAGAATGGGAAATTGTAGGAGTATGGCCAGCAGTCATGGTTTAGTAGGCTTTCCAGATGATTCCAATGAAAAGCAACAGATTGAAAACCAGTGTGTTAGGGTAAACATGAAATTGACCACCTCAATCTGCACATTTCTGGGGGGAAAAGGCAGACATTCCAGTTGGTTACACCTGGAAAACAGGTGCAAAGTAGGACTCACCAGAGATAGACTAGGATGCCTGACCAGGGCTGTACAGAGATCTCTTTGCTGTGTCCCTATCCCTGTTGATACCCACTTTACTTTAAAAGTCATTCTACGTGGATCAGGTTAGGAAATTCCTGTGCATTTCACAAAAAGCCTTTTAAACATAGAAGGCTGACACCCAAAAGTTCCTCAAGTATACAACTCTGAAGCACAGTGAGAATTGAATGGATCCAAAGATAGACAAAAGGCACAGCAGAGTAAGAGCATGTACCCAGACATTTCTCATGGAGTTCCACAAAGTTACACAATATAAGGGATATGGGTTTTAATAGTAAGTTCAAAAAGAAATCTCCCTGTGCCTGGCATAGCTCACTCAATGTAAAATCTTCTAGGCTTCTCCATGCTGTTGTAAGTAACTGGATTTTATTCTTTTTTTTGGTTGAATAGTTTTCCATCATGGATATATACTACATTTTCTCCATCCATTCACGTGTTGATGGATGCTTAGTTTCACTCCATTATCTTGACTACTGTGAATAGTCAAAATTCACTGTATATGTCCTCCTTCATACTAAAAAGTGAATCTCATAGAAGGAGAGAATAGAAGAGTGGTTACCTGAAACTCTTAAGGAGAGGGAGAGTAGAGCTAAAGACGGGTTGCTCAACAGATAAGAAATTAGATAAGAATGACTTCTCTTGCATTCTATAGTACAGTAGGGTGACTAGAGTTAACAGTAATGTATATTTCTAAATAACTAGCAAAGAGGGCTTTGAGTGTCCTTACCACAGAGTTGATAAACATTTGATTTCTTCATCTGCATGCCAATTTGATCATTGCACACCATATACATTCATGGAAATATCACACTAGACCACACAAATATATGCAATCATCTTGTCTCAAGATCCATGTTCTCATCAGGACACTGATTAAATCTGGAACAATTTGAGCAGAAAAATTTAAAAACAGTATTATAACCTATAGAAGAATAAAAATATCTGAGTTCCTAGTGATGTAAATACATGGTTGAATTAATAAATAAAAAGGAAGGAGGGATATCTCTTTATAGAAGAATTCCAATTAATAAAGACAGATGGAAAGAAAGAAATAGAGAATCATCACAGGAAAAACACAGTAAAAATTTCTGCAGGCAACACGAATGGCTGCTAAAATTAGTAGGTGAAGTTTTACGAAGCAATGGGACATTTGTATAGCCTACAGTTTCTACTCCCAGATGGACTCATGACTATAATGATTATATCATAGGACCACAAATTGTGCCAGTGCATGAACTGGTCATTCATGAGACTATTCTTGGGGGACTGAACACAGCCCACATCTTCCTTTCCAAAGACTTTTGAGTTGAGGCCTTCTTAACTAATAAGCCTGATAGCATGGCAGCTAATGAAGCCTCCAAATAAGAAAGAAAAAGATGACAGTGTGTTAATACAGAATTTCCCAACATTACCAGGGAGAAATTAGCATGCTCATTAACAACAAACATGTAAGCAAATTGGCCCATTACAATCCGACTCTTTGGTAGGTTCTGTCTTGAACACAGAGACAAACCATGACACAGACGTACACACTCACACATGTGCTCGTTCCCCCAACCAAGAAAGTACTTAGTGGTCCAAGTGGATGAAGCAAAGAGAGGAGGGAGAGATCTAAAACTGCTTGGTTTCTTGTTTTCTCAAGACAATGAACCATTTGCCTAATGAGACACACTGAAGAAACAATCATGAGGATATAAGAAAAGTTTGGTAGGTAATTCAAACGGTGAATACCAATAGTACTTGAACTTGGAAAGGCTCAGTTTACAGTTAGCACTGGTATGGATTTTGTTTTGGGAAAACGCAGTTTGTAATGAATTTGGACCAGCCGTGAGCTAAAACACAGTGCTTGACGCAGGTGGGTGGCCCTGGGAGGACCACTTCCTCAATTACTGACCATTCACTCCGAGTTCAAAAGTGATCACCTCAGCTCACACTGTGGAAAAACACTGGCTTAAACCAAGTTGACCTTCCCAGTGTTTTCTGGCTTTCCAGCTCCATCCCAGGAGAGATAATTAGCTATTGTGGCTAAAAAGACTTTGGTTTTCACAGAATATTGAGACACAAAAATCAAGAAGTCATACAAATAGTAGAGGCAAAGGACTCATTCGCCTACTTTAACCCTGTTAACAAAAGTGAGGCATGCAGATAATTGAGCATTTGCTGAAAGTATCTCAATTTAAAACATCTCTACAGTCCAATGTTGTTTTTCACAATACTATAAAACATCAATGCTTATAAGTTTATCAGGAGATGCTTAAGGCTACTATAAAAATCTCACTGTGATAATTAAGGTTATAATGAAATCATCCCTATACAGACATCCCTTGAAGAAGACGAGATCTCCTCCCCCTCCCCCAGCCCCTCCTCCAGGTCTCCCTTCTCTCTTCCTTCCTCCAGGGGGCTACTGTGGAAAGCCTTTGAAAACACAGAAAGCAGGGATTGGACTTGGGATCTGACAATTATACTGTAGCCTTGCACAGGTCACTCTGTGCCTTTAAGCCTCAAATTCCTTGTGTGGAAGATGAAGAAGACAGTGCTCCCATCACAGAGTAGCTGTCCAGGGTGAGCACACAGACGAATAGCACAGCAATCATATCCAGTCACTGGCACAGAGTAGGAGCTCAGTTGAGGTCAGTTGCCTTCCTCCTTTTCGTAAAATGAAACAGAAGGATATAATCTTTGCTCGTTCCACATAAGATTCGTACTGCAATGACTGTCAAGCTTTGTTAGCAGTGACAAGGCTTCTCGGTGTTCACTGCGCACATGCAGCCCTTGGGGATCACGTGACGGTGCAGGTTCAGATCCAGGAGGGTTGGCCTGGGACCTGAAATTGGGCATTTCTAGCAATCCATGTCAAAGGAGACTGATACTGCTGCCCTGTGGTTCCCATGTGGAAGGTCAGGGTCTACGTTTAGGTACCCTAGATTCCAGACCTGGCTCTGCCTTCCAGAACAGGTAGAGTCTGCAGGCAGGTTTCATAGGACCATCACCTGGCTCACACACAAGCAGCAAAGCCACTGGGTTTTAGAATCAGGGAGATTTCATTCTCCTTGGCAATTCTTGCTGTGGTTTGCAGGTCCAAGTTCCATTTCCATGTGGAGACTCACTGGTGAAGAAGCACAAATGGCCCAAGAGATCATAAATTGCTGAAAGAACTCTTACCCAGCATTACCTCCCTTTTCTCTGCCTTTGACATGGCAAGTTTCTCCTCTGCTCTAGGCTTTAGCACACTTAGAGCTACTCATAAAATATAATGACAAATGGTCTTTGTTTCACTTCCCATCTCATTTCCTTTGTCAGGATGCCTTTTCCTGACAGCCCTTCAGCCTGTATGTACATGTATGCACAGGTGGATGCTAAGCAAAGTGGCCTGCCCAAAAGCCAGGCCAGCCTCGGCGGGGGAATCATACATCTGTTTGCCCCCTTTGAAGGGATCCATAAATAACACCCTTGTATAGAAGGTCAAGTTTTCTATTTCCCCCATTTGGATCCCTAAATGTGTGACACTCACAGGTATCACATAGCTACATCTGGACATCTGAAGATGCATCCATTTGGAGCTATGATCTGATGAGTGGAATGAGGCCTCAGTATATCAAAAACGGATGCGGATTGGCCTCATCATCCCTCCAAAGGAGAAACTGCCCCCTTAACTGCTACTGTGGCTATAATCACATCCAAAGAACTGTAAGACCAAGGCCTGTGTGCTTAATAACTCTCTGCTTTGCCAAATAGACTTCATTCCATTTACTCTGAGTCAACTGAAGCCACCAACAAAGTACATTGCTTGTTGCTACATATGACATGTGACTCGCACTCAGAGCGTCATAGCCTAACATCAGTGCAGACATAGCGCAATGTGCCTGACAGACCATAGTTTAATAATCTAGGCAAGCCCTGAGTAGCTGTGACTAAACAGATACTTAAAATCCTTGGCATGTGTTTAGCAAAGAACACAACACAACTCACTCATTTTCAAAAGATCTGTGTCAAAAGAGGTTAGCTTCTAGCAAAGAGCATACATGGCAAAAGCATGACTGGTGAAACAAAGGTTCAACACAAATCCAAGCAGGAGACCCATTTCTGCCCATCTGTGCCTGGCTGATCTTCACTCCTCAGGTTATTTACTTTGGTAAGCCTCACCTTGTTTTTCTGTGAAATAGGCACACCCAATGCCTCCCCTTTGCATCTACTCTGCATGAAAGAGCTCGGAGAACTTTAAATCACTCTGTGAATGGAAGCTCTTCCTTTTACATACAGAATAGGATACGTATTCTAATGTGGTTGGTTCAAAATGAACCTTACGTGGTCCCGCAATGAACACAGACACTGCTGTAATGTTAACAATGTGGTATGCTGGACTGATTAAAATTTCAACTGTGCCATCCACCCTCATCTCCTTGGAAAGTTAATGAATTAATGAATCTTTAAAGGACAGTCAGGGAGGCCTTAAAAAGAAGATGCCTTTTTGAATAAGGAGAGAAAGTGGTGGATTACAACTTAATGGCCTCAGAATAATGGTAATTTCCCTATTTTCTTCACTTGCCTTAGCTCAGCTAATGGCTTCATTAACAGCCACATTCCCCCGTGAATAATAGAGGCCCTTGTCACATCCATCATCGTCACGTCACAATAAAACCAGTTAAGTACAATCTAGCTCCCTGTCTCATGCCAGTCAGCACAAGAAATCAGAATTAGGAGAACAGACCATTTGAAAGATTGTATGTTAAATTGCTTTTAACAATAAGCACGCAACAGGCTACTGGTGATGAAATGTTAACTGTATTGTACATCTCCCATTAAACAGATAACTATAGCAACAACCAAAAGCTGCGAGGATGAGCTGCTCTTTATTACAAGTTGAACCACACTGTCTTTTTATTTCCTCCATTCTAGTTTGATCAAAGTAGCATATTTTCTCACAATTAGCACAATCATGTCAAATCTGCAATGTCATATCATAATCTAAAATGTCACTTCATAAAATCAGGCTGTTTAAATGACTGAGCTGTTTCTTTTCAAAAGCATCTGGTGTCACTGAAAGATCTTAAATTCTGAGCCATTCATTTGTTTCTTCTGCCTTGGCTATGGAGAGAGAAGCGAGCAGGGAGAGGTCGTTTTGCTTTTGTCAAGGATGCCAATGTTTTTTACTACGCGCAGAGGCCAACTGTGGCTGCTTCCCTGCTTTACACTGGATGTAACAGGGTTCTGGAAGTTGCAGAAGCCTCTCATTGAGCACACTTTACAGTCTCTGACACAAGCTACTCCCAGAATTTAGGATGTTTTAGGAGCTGCATCCATTCGTTTGGGGGCCACCGGGAAACCAGAAAGGGTCCCGAAGCAATAAGCAAGCGAACAGGACCCTAGTGGCCCAAGACCGACTGGGAGAACCACGCCAAGAAGGCTTCATTTGCTCCCAGGAAGTGATGTCTGCTCTGGGGGGAGCTTGCTCCATGTGAGTGATACTAAAGACAAATCTCCGTTCGTGGGGATGTAAATTTAGCATCAACAACTGCATTGCTTTTCTTTGTTATATATTGGTCCCATTGTATAGCACCATTTAATGGGATTCTATTTTTAGATTCAGAGAAAACGAAAAAATAAAAAGGTCCATCTTTAAGTGGTCTTTGTTCCTGCTGATATTGTTATCTCTCCCCCCTCTGGCACGTGGCTCATTTCAGATAACGATTTGTCTCTTTAATTTTAAGGATGCAGGAGGCGGTGCACATTTGCCGTGCTTCCCTGATCCCCGCTTCTGGCGATGTAAATAGGAACCAGCTGGACCTGGGAAAGGCTCAGGGATTTCATTTTTGCTCCTCATCTTGAAATACTGTTTATATTTAACATTTCTCTTTATTAGCAAATGTAATATAGAAACCCCTCTGCCATTCTCTTGAGTCACCCCAGATTAAGGAAAGTGCTCATGTTTTTCCACAGATGCCTTTCAGTTATTTCTAATTAAAACAAGCTGATATTTAGGGGGATCAGAAAAGGGAGGACAGCTTATACTAAGCAGCATAGATCACATCCTTCTAACACAGGGGTACATAATACCCAACACTGAAGATACCTGTATTCAAATTGTAGTCTAGGAGGGCTGTATATTTCAATCTCAGACAACCTGAGAGAGAGGAGATGGGGCAGAAGAGGAGGGAAGAGAGAAAAATAATACGAGATGTGTGTGTGTGTGTGTGTGTGTGTGTCTCACTGGGGACTGAACCCAGGCCATCACACTAAGCTGAGATACATCTCCAGCCCATTTTTACCTTTTAAATTTTAAGACAAGGTCTCTAAGTTTGAGTCACCCAGGCTAGTCTCACACTTGTGACCTCCCCCCCCCCCCGCGCCTCCTGAGTTCTGGAATGACAGGCCTGTGCCACCATGCCTGGATGGCAGAAAAAAATTTGTGGCTCCATATTTCTTCCCGTTCTTATTGATTCTTGTCAAAATAATGCAAATAATAAACAGTCTCCATGTTCTACACACCTGCCCCATACCAGGCAGGCATGAGGACTCCCTTGGGAATGGGTCTTACTCCTTTGATTTACAGACAACACACTGAGAGGCACTGTGGCATCAGAGAAAGACAACAGCTTCAGAATCTTTCATGATTCAAGTGCCTCCTGATCTCTGTAGTACCAAGCAGGTCATTCAACTCTCTTATATCATTTCTGAAGTGAGGGGACTAATTCATACTGTTGGGATAGTAAGGAGAGTTTTTAAAGTCAACATACACAAAAGCAGACAATAGATAGTAAGTACAGAACAAATTAGATTGTCTTTCTATAACTATCAGAGGATATACTAACTTTAAAGATTATCCAAAGATCAAGATAAAATTACAACTGTATAGTTCATCACACACTTAAAGGAAGACTAAGAGCCTCCAAGCTGGTAGGGACTCTGTTTGCCTGTGTCTGGCCATGTACATTGTGCTAGCAGAGGACGAGTCAAAGAAGGAGCAGCAAGGAACACGAGTGACTTAAGATTGACAATTTAAATGTCAAATTAATATCTTCAGAGCAGAAACTCTGGGTAGTTATTAAAGGAAATGTTAGACTATGAAAGAGAAATCACAGGCCTTCCAAGTTGACCACACCTGGGCTCAGTCACCTCCTGAGTCTCCGTTTTCTCATCTATAAGATGAGAACAATCATTATGCAAGGTTCCTACATGAACTAAATGAGAGGAATTATGCCAAGCACTTAGCACAAGATCTTCACGTGCTGTATTAGGAATATAAGAAAAGGTACCTATTGGAGATGAAGGGTTGATTTTCTTATGAAACACCACTCTTGAGAGTAAAGACATTTCAGGCCAGTAAATCCATAGGCTTCACTCAGCTGCCAGGTAGATTCAGCCAGTGCCTTGGCAGATCTTGAGAACCACAATCTGCATTTCACATGATTGCCAGGCAGTTTCTGTGCACACAAAAATGTGAGAAGCATAGACCTCACACAGCGCCCTCTGACTGCACCCCTGCAGTCGTGGTCCACACACCGGCAGAATGGGCTTTGCCTAGAAGCTTCTTAGAGAGCAGCCGTTCAGGCCCCTTCACCCATGCCTGTGGGGCAAGGCCCAGCACCCTGCATGTTCTAGCAGCCTGGTGATCCCAATGCTCACTTCCAGCTGAGAATGACCATGTGGAGCACGACACCTTGCATATGGTATTAGTTTGGTACTAGATTGATTTAATTTCTTCAAATGGTTGCTACATTGGAAATGGTAGGTTTTCTTGGTTTTAGTCAAGTAACCATAGGTATTTCTATATTGGAGATTCTGATCCAAGGAGGGAGATGGGTATAATGTCTTCAGAGGCCAACCACCACTGTGGGCAAGAAAGGCTGGTCCTCCCTGGGGACTTTTTCTTAACTTGCTTCATGACAAGCCATCCACACCCCAGCATATCCTGTGTGGTGAGACAAGGACACAGCTATGCAGCTTGCCTAAGAGACCTCATTTCCTATGTTAGATTGGAAAACTGTTTAATCTTTTTTATTAGTACAAGTTGGACACACATAATGATCACATTCATCCCGGGGCACTGGTACCTGAACAAATACATCTCAACCCTTTTTCTCCCTTTCAAACCTCCCTCTCCTTCCCATTTACAAAGGCTTCATTTCCACTTTTTCCTTCCATTCTCTTTTTGAAATCACTGTTCCTTTCTTTGTCTTCCCCCTCCTCCCTCCTCTGTTCTCCTTTCTGTATGAACATCTTCTTCCTACTTCCCAGTGTCTCTCCTCCATTTTGCTACTCAGGGTCAAAGGGACATACAAGTATTAAAATACTTCCATTAAGGGAGTTTCCCTTTGGCTTACCCAACTTTCCTCTTCCTATTCCTCCAAGAAAATCTATTTGGTTTTCATGTCTTTTTGTTTGAAGTCTATCCATATCCAGCCAGTAGGCAACCCTTCCAGAGACTAGCATCCTTTGGCTGCCTCTGAGGAGGGTCTCAAAAAGCAGCTGGTAGATGTTTTTAAATAATCTAGTGAGAAAGACAAATATACTATCTTCCTATTTAAATGACACTAAACACAGAATCCCTAAAGTATAGCTGTCTCCACATAGGCGCCTTAACACGCAACTGTACTAGCTGCCCAAACATGTTTTTGAAGAGCAAAGTTTCAAATTTAATTAAAATTTTCTTTAATTAAAATGCAAATATTCTAGGACTTTAACAATAAATTGTTTACACCAGACTGAGTAACAGCTCTCCAAGGCTTTGGGGAAAAAAATCATTTCAATTGTGAGCTATAGAGTCAGATTTCACTGTTCACTGAGATAGGTAAAGATCTTTTCAGTTTTTTAGTGTATTGGCTTAATCTCTTTTAAACAAAAGTACAGATATCACAATGAATATCTAGAACTGGCATAAACAGACAACAATTCCCAAAGGTTAGAGCTGCTAAGTATATAATTAGGCCACTTCAACGATGCCTCTTTCAATTTGGAAACAACTTTGAAGAACTGGGAATAGCAATGTAAATTAAAAACCAAAATTTGATAGCAGTGTTTTCTATAAAAATATTTATTATTCACTTTACAAAATTTTAATATAGGTTCTTTTGTTTGAGAATAAAATGATCAGTAAATGTCTGCATTACTTTCTTCACAAAAATAAAATACTGAGAATGGTCATATTTCTGCCTCTACCAGCCTTGTGGTAGGCTGAGGACTCTACAGACAGCTCATCTCATTGGACAGCCAGTGGTGGCTCATCAGCAAAGCTGACTGCCCGTGCAGGACTCGGAGCAAGGCACAGGAATCTGCCCCCCCAGCCTGGACTTGACAACATTGTTATGTGTTGGGGCACTTGCCAGGAAGAAGAAAACTGCTGATGAAAAGCAGTGAGTACTGAGTCTAGGGAAGGGTGTTAATGGGTGGCAGAATGCTTAAAAGGAAACATGGGGAACTGGGAAAGTGAGAGGAGGTGACTCTGAATAGAAGGAACAGCCTGCACTGAGAGCTTAAGAATTATGCACAACCCTGGCTGTGCATCCTCGTCACCTAGGGGAGCATTTGAAACAAGCCAATGCCGAGCCATACCACAGGGAATCTGCCCCATTGGCTGAGGTGAGGCCTGGTGGAGAGGCCAGGGAAGGCTGTGAACCTGGAGGCAGAGCAGTGAGTGGATCGAGTCAGTTGGAGATACGGCTATGGGGGAACAGTTTGTGCTCGGGTCTCCTGGGCGCCACATATTCGATAAGCAAGAGCAGAGACTCCAGAATGTGTGGGAGGTGAAAGGGAACAGTCAGGGACATGCATGTGCCTAAGGCAGCCAGATTTAACTAATAAAAATATAGGATGCCCAGGTAAATTTGAATTTAAGATACTTTAGGAGTGATTACTTAGCATACCTAGCTCTCCTGTAATATGTAGGCCACATATTTATACTAATACAATTACTGTGAGTACAAGTAGACCACATGATGAAATGCTTTCAAATGCAAGTCTCAAGAATTTGCAGTTGATTCTTAATCATCATAATAATATTCTCATCATAATAACATCAATGATGATGGGAACAACTATCACAGTATTAGTGAATATTATGGGCAAGTCCTCAAACAGTTTACCTCACAATCAAGTACCCTATTATTTTCATTTTATAACTCCATTTGACAAATGAGGAAACTGAGACATGTGAAATTTAAGTCATTGTTGAAGGTCACATGGAAAGTAAGGGAAAGAGTTAGCAACTGAATAATGTCTCTCTGACCAGAGTCATACTGCCTATAATTCCCCTGCACAAAATCTCAGTAGGACATTTGTGGCTACTGCTATTGAGCAAGCAGGTGGCAAGACTGGATACATACATTTAGAGAAAAATACATTGACAAGCCTGGGATAGCCTGGACAAGTCAGTAACATTCCATGACCTCATCTTCTGACAGATATATAATGTCTACAAAAGAAAAACCCTCTGTCAGACACTGTCTACTACTTGAGAATGGTCTTCTTATTTTGTCATCATTACTGCAATGTGTCCCAGTAACAAAGATAAACTTAATTAAATATGTTTCATGTAGTATTTATTTTCTTAATCTTATAATAACCTTACACGGTGGACACTATTATTTTCACCATGCTACAGATAGGGATACGAAGATCTAAAGAAATAAATGATGTGTTCATGGTTGCACAGCTCAGAGGAGAGAGCGAGGAGTGCTGAAGCTGGTGTGCAGTACCAGCCTTTAAACATCTTGTCCTATTAGCAAAGCCATAATTCTTGCCATTTATGCATCCTTCGCACTTTCTAAAGAGCTTTAATACATGCACAGCATTTGACCTTCACAGTAGCCACAAATGGGGACATCCAGAGTTCCAACAACTTGCCTAAAGCCATGAAGCTGGTCCTGGGCAGAGATCTTCTTGGCCCGGTGCTAGCCCATCAGAGAAAGAATAAGGTTGCGAAGTGCCCTGACTCAGCCTCACTACTCTTGATGGCGGTAGATTGCCATTTGAATCTTGTAGTGCCAAATGACCAAGGGAGTTAGTGTGAATAAAATTTTCAAGACAAACCTCGCTTTAAAACGTCAGTTTTCCTCCATGGTTTGTCACAGAAGTGGAAGATACGGCATGAGTAACAACAGGGATTAAAATTAAGTGAAAAAACAAAACAGAAGCCTACATTAAACAAAGTGATTAAGGTGCTGTATTTCAAACCATAACATGTAAATATTAAAATAGTAAGTAAGACATACAGAAGTTAATGATTTGTGCTTCAAATTTTTCAGAATGCTGATATATTGTGAGCCAGGTCAAACGAAAGCAGTTTGGAAATAATGGAAAACAAATGTACGAATCCAGTAAAAACTGATCAACTTCTAGATTTGTCTAGCTAAGGTTCTTATTAGAATGATAGCATAAATATTGCCCTTACAAAATTCTGTAACATAATCTTTTTATTTTGGTTAAACTTTCAGGGAGGTCACTTGCTAAGAATCTAGATTCTCCAAATTCCCTGCTGATTACAGAATCTAAAATGAAATAAATCTCCAAAGCCTGATACGATGCACTGATTACCTGGATGGTACATTTCAACATTAAAGCTATTAATGAACATGCAAACCATAATTTACACACTCTTCCACAGGATAAGTTCTGGTGAAAGGAAACATTTATCTTCTTTTCATAGTTATTGTGCCAGTGTGTTTAACCTTTGCATTTGCAAAACTCAATGTGAATCCGAAAGAGATGGCTCAGCGGAGGAGGAAGCAGGACTGCAGATTTCTGGTTGCCAGAGAAATGGTTTGAGCTGAGCCTTTCCTAGGTGGCCTTCTGTGAAATGCCACTGGAAAGCAGACTAGGGTACATAGACCCCTGTGCTTCATAACTTAGCTAATGTGTGATAGACTTTATAAAGACCGTAGTCCACCCAATGTTAAACACATGTAGGCTCAAACACACACACACACACACACACACACACACACGCGCGCGCGTGCTCTCTGCTTAGAATATCTGTATTTGCCTAAATAATCTGAGTAAAACCATTGTGTGCTCAGGCAAACACACATTAAACTGGTGTGACCAAAGCAGGGCTATATTTCCCATCCATATACCCAGAAAGCATCTCACATTACAAATACTTCCCAGGATTCTGCTGAAAAGAATGGAGGGAGATGCACTGACTTTTGCTAATTTCTATTTCTTTCCACTATTCTTTACCTCTCTCAAATAATTTCAACTTACTTCTTGTTTGTTTTCATTTTTCTACACTAATTTTCACAAAGAATGTCTATTTTCAAGGAAAGAAGCGCTACTTTTTTCCTGAATGAATTGCCATAAAGTTATTCCTTAGCTGATCTTCGTGTGTTACGTGTGTTATGTGTGTGTGTGTGCTTTGGTTGTGGTGCCTGTGGTTAAATAAATCTTACTGAAATGCACAATAGTGTCATCTACAACCAATTACCATCAGCAATTGCTTTGTAAACACTCAACAATAAAAGAATTTATTTTAGTGAACGTAGTCTGTGTCAGTCCAACATTAAGTTAAAAAATAGCGTGGAACCCACCTCAACCGTACTAGTGCTTAATTACTACTCAATTTGCATAATTTATACAAATTAATGTAGACTCAATAATTAGCATTTTCATATGGTTTATTGGAATCTAAAAGGCATAACAGTATGGTCTGCTAGCAATCTGAACATGCTTGAACAATATGTTTTGTTGAGTCATAGGCATCCTAAGTTAGCTTTGCGCAAAATGGGAATCAAGAAAACATACAAATGTCAACTGCCTTCCCTGTGTTACTAAATCGAGATTTCAATTATATACTTTTCGATATTGATGGTGAACTGATTAAAAACCACCATTAAGGGGTGTAATACTTACAATGAGTAATATAGGCAGACAATGGCCCAATATTTTTTGTCATTTAAAAAGACAATCATAATCTCCAGAAAACATGTATACCTCCCACAAGTGTATAAAAGCACTATAAAATAAATACATTAACATTTTAAGGAAATCCAGCTGAGCTGTGTAGCTGTCAAAGCGGGCACATACCTAATGTTGGGTAATAAAGATACAAATATTTCCAACTTACCTTGTAAAGAGATGGATGCCGAATAGCTGTAACATTTCAAATGTAAGAGAAACATTTGACAAAGCACTAACCCTTTCACCACCCACCCACATCGGTATATCTCTTAAGAGTCTTTGAGGGCTCTCAACAACTCCATTATCCAGGTGAAGAGACTGAGGTAGAGGGAAGTCCAGTTCCTCCCTTTGTAATGTGTTAAGTGAAGGAAACAGTCACACAAATGAATCCATATTCACATCATTCTTGCCCCTGTGGGACACAAGGTAGCTTCCCTGAAATGCAGCTTTCTGCTGTAGAGCTCTGAGCACTTGCACACTGTACTGTCCATGTGGCAATGACACACCCTTTCTGTACCTTCAGTGAGTACATGGAGTTCTGGAAGATAATATTTCATTTTATTTGGATCCATACTAAACTGAACTGCCTTCTTCTGTGAAGGAAAATATTCAGTCCTCCTAGCAAATCCAGTACTTTGTGCCAAGTATTTCAGGTATGGGCAGAAGGAGTGGTGACACTTGAGGTTGCCTCTGTCTCATCATCCCCAAATCCACCTGAAGAGCCCATGTAGAGTTTTACCACATTTTTATTTTTATTTTTCTGATACACCTTTGATAATGAAATAAGGTCCCTTTTAATAGAAGCCCTATTTTTCAGTGAACTACCACTGAAAAATTCCTTGACCATTCTTCATCTGCGTGTGTGTATGTGCGAGCATGCGCGCGCCTCCAGAAAAAGAAAAGGCCAAGGTGAAGTTAATGTCTGTTTTCCATATTTCCTTATCGCTGGTTGCCACAGCACTCAGCAGAGCAACTGGCAGCGGCACTCAGACCTTTGCTAAATATAAATGACCGAGTGGGCAGGAACAGGAAGCTTTAAGCCTTCAACTCTGTCACAGAAATAGTAGATTACCATACCTGCAGAAATTTCTTATTGCATGTTCATTTATCTTACACTATTTCCAATGTGCCCACTTATGTACTGCACCGATTTTCCACCTGAATTAAAGCTTCCAGTATTTTATACATTTTGAGGCTGAAACAGGTCATTTGCTGATTGTCAGCACCTGCTGGTGACACTAGAAATTGCAGCTTCACTGTACAAGACATTGCAGGAATTACCATCAAACCAGGGAGATCTCAGTGCACAGAATAAACTCACGGGGAGAGAAGGGTATGGGAGGGCAATGGATGTATTGGACTTAGGAACAATCTGAAAATCATCCCAATGCAACACTTGCAGACAGTTTCACTTGGCAAATGTTTACAGCTTGGCCCAAGGGAAGACATCTGAGCATTTTCACAGTGTAATGGTAATTTTACATAGTAATGACACTAAAGATTACTGAGCACTTATCTTCCAAGAATAATAGTATACTATGGCAGTAACCGGTCCTAAGTACTAAGCATCTACTCTTTAAATGAGAACAGCAGCAAACTTCCCCATAGATGCCCTAAGATGACAATAATTATAGTAGTAGCTGACCTATCCTGGACGCTCAGTATGTCAGATGCTATCCTAGGTATTTCACATTCATGAATTCATCCCATGCTGCTGACTATCCTGTGAAATAAGTACGGCTAATACCGCATGGCAGGCAATCCTCTCTGCCCCTTGACATACTGTTGTGCAAAGTACAGCCACTTTTCTAAATGACACTGAACTAGGATGCAAAGATGGTAAGCAACTTGCTCAAAATCACATAGCCACACGGTAAAGGTGGTATTCAAACTCAGGTGACAGCGTGGCTCCGTGGGCAGCTGACCAGTGCTACTTCCTCATCCTTCCAGCAATTCCAAGACAGCTACTCTGTCATTTCACACCCAGCAGCACAAGGAGAAATAAATGCTCCAACTTTGATTTAATAATCTTTACAAGCACTTGAAAATGCCTAGTAAAATCTGGGTCAGTTTTCAAGACGCCTCATGCTCTGGTTTGGAAACCCGGATGTGAAAGGCCCGGCAGCTTCAAAGCAGTTGCCACTTGATAGAAGCATTGCTACTTTTGGCATAATTTATTTATGGGGAATCACATTGAGGGATCTCCGCATATCAAAAGGTTGTTGTTAAAAAATCATTTTGCATCAGAGACAAGAGAACAAACATGCGCCCAATTTATCACTTTTTCAAGCTTAGTTTTGATAAGTTAACAGCCATCAGTTAAACAAACAAATGATTAGGTTGAGAAAAGAAATGTCAACACAGGCACAATTTACTCATTCCCTGATTAGTCAGTTGCTGGGGCCATGTTTGTGTGTACTTTGTGTTTGTGTAGAAAAGCTGCACTTCGTAGGCACAGAAAAGCTGCCAGCTAAAGCTTCTCATCCTCTTCAGTGGCAGCACCCGGCCATGAGTGTTTCAGGGAGGATCACAGGGCCACTCGTGGCAGCCCATTCATCTAATACACAGAGCCAGCCCGAGAGGAAGCGGGGAAAATATCTCCAGCACCACACTGTCCTGTACCCCTGCTGGTGACTTTGAAGCATACAACAGGTGAACTTGCTAGTGGATTGTACGTAAATCTTGATGAGTGGTAAGATTTCAGATATAGTATCCAGGACCAAATTTGTTTCAAAATAATTTTAAGTTATAATTAGCAACTTCATGAGCAGTAAGGAAAAGTGAGGAAGACCCTAATGGGAAGTCTTCAAAAGAATGTATCAGCGTACTAATAAGTGAAATCAATAGATCACAGATAGACAATTCCCGGATCTTCTCTTTGGCATGAACACCTATAGATGCAAATGAGTTCTAGAAAGTAGGACAGCTTTTATGGAGTGGAATATTTCTATGGGAAACTTGCTGTGGGAATGTGATGAGGGGAAGGAATAAATATGATACAGAAAGAAAATAAAAGAGCATGTATAAAGGGGGGAGGAGGGGGAGTGGGTAGGGATATGGGTAAAAATGAGAATTAACTTGTGGCATATACTGGTACAAATTTCCCAATGTTATATGTGATTTTGAGATGTATATAAATTGTACCAATAAAGAATTCAATT
>PVIC010000138.1:0-32031 GCA_004025085.1 Thryonomys swinderianus | reverse complement strand
ATCAGCATTCAACCATGAGTTTTACTTTAATCATTTGAGAAGTATTTGTACGGCTGTGCTCGCATAATGACAAAAGCAACCACTAAAATGCAGACACCACTTGATTTCAACATGAACTTGAAGCAAAGTCCAGGTTCAGCTCTGTAATTTTCTGAATGAAAATACTACTCACATGGCTTTTTAATACACTGATTTAAGTGAGTTGAAGACAGATGGCTTCTTTGAGAAACATTTATTATTGTACATTATTATAGTGCTTAGAAAAAATTAATCAACTGAAATAAATCCAAGATGTGATTGGGAAGGCATTGGCCTGCCTACTTCCAAAGTTCCCCTGGTCCAGGTAATTCCATAATATCACACCCAGCACCAATTACCACTCTGTCTTGCAGGTGACTAAGAATTTGTGTGTCTGGACACCAAGAGCATTTTCTCCAACATTTGTGCATTTCATATCTCAAGAAACATGAACAAAGGAAATAGTTCATACATCGCAAGTAGGAAGCAATTACTTATTTTATGAAAGATTTAATTTCAGTTTCCTTTTAATGACATGTTCATCATAAGTACAATAGTATGTAATTTATGAATATGGTAAAGTTTTCCCAAAGTAGATAAAATAAAGTGAGGCATCCCTGCAATGGCCCATGGAAATAAATCTGCAAATTAACAAATCTTTCAAGATTTTAGCTGTCCTCTTATGCCTTCTCTTCCAGAAGAAAATCTCAGAAGCAGAGTGGATTATGATAGTTTTTGACCTTTTGCTCAGCACAAATTGGCACTTGCCTTGGGGTACTTTCGGCATATCAAAGAAGCTGAAATCTTCAATTATGGACACCACCTACTGTTAGCAGCATCTCTCTCTTTGTCTGTCTTCTGTCTGTCTGTCTGTCTCTCTCTCTCTGTCTCTCTCTCTCTCACACACACACACACACAACCAGTTAGAGGCAAAGGGACACTGAAGAGCTGGTGAGGAGAAGGAAGGGAAAGATGTACAGTGTCCTCAAGTGCCATCCTGAAGCCAAAAGACTGAAGTCAACAAGAGAAATGGAGTCTACAGGGAGTCTCATCTAGGCCATGGTCAGAAGTAGGGCAGGCAAGCAAGATGGCCTCGGCTGGCTCAGAATGGACCCAATTACTATTCTACAAAATTAGAGAGGTAACTGAGTAGGATGAGGATGGTGGGAGGAAACAACACTCTTCTCTTTTAAGAAAATCATTTTTGTTTGGAAAACAGTTCAAATTGGGTGCAGTGATACATGCCTATAACCCCAGTGCTCTAGGAGGCTGAGGCAAGACCCAACCCAGCCTAGGCCACTTAGTGAGATCCTATCTCAAAAAATTTTAAAAAATAAAATAAAATGTGTCTGTTGGCCTCAGGACCACAAAAGTAAATAAATAAGCAAATAAACAAAGAAATTAGAATTCTAGGAAAGTTATCAAAGTGTTAAGTTGTAGATGTGATAGCCCTCTACTTCTAAATTCTTTTGTGTGTACTGCCTGGATAAAAAGAGAATATTCTCTTACATAATCACTAGATGCATGCATCAAAATCAAGGACGCAGTGTAGGTATTCCGTTGTTATCTAATCTATGCCAACTTCAATCTTACCAGTTTGCTCAAAAAACATTCCTTATAGTAAGAACAAAACAGAAAGAGTGAAAAGGAAAGGAAAGAAAAAGAAGAGTTCTAGGATCCAATCTACATTACCTAGATTCCTGCCTCACAGTTACCTTCAATGTTTCTCTGCTCACACAACCTGGAAATAGTCTTCAGTTCTCTGGTTTATAAAGTATGTTTTAAGCATGCATATTCATAGGAGATAATACAAATTCATAGGAGATAACTCTAATTCATCTCTAAAACAAATAAGTTAATCAGAATGTTCCTCCTGTCATTTTTTAAGTTTCATCATTCAGTTGTTTTCTACTGTTTCACATCTTTACATTTATGGCTCGTGTCTCTTTTAATGATGTTATAAAATTAAGTGTTAACTTACTACATTTAATATCTCTTTGTAGTTTTATCTATAAGTAAATAATGGTTAAATCTGTAGCCAAATGCCTACTGTATGTTTATGTCTTCTATTTTGGTTAAGTATAAACTATTTATAAAGAATATAGATATGCTAAATGCCAAAAGCTAATAGTACCATTATCTGTTGAGTGTCAGCTCATTCACTAGGCTGATTATCATTCTCATACTTGTACAGTAGTAATTTAGTGATAAGTGTTACAAATTTGTTTGCTCTTATAAGCTTTAACATCAGCCAGACCTTTTTGATTAAAGTCAATATTAGCTATATAATATTGACATTGGCTGGAATTTAGACTTTAAATGTTCTGTCAAAGCTCTTTTAATGTCTTATACTTGGTAATAGAAAGGAAACAAAGGAAGTAAAGTTATCAAACATACAGTGAAACAGTGGCTCTAAGATTTCTGTCTCTGTCTCTGTCTGTGTCTCTGTCTCTCTCTGTCTCTCTCTCTCTCTCTCTCTCTCTCTCTCTCACACACACACACACACACACACACAGTGAACATTTGTACTTGCTTGCTTTTACTCAGATAGGAAAGTCAATACAGAAAATAAATACTAGCAGGCATGTTTCTTTCCTAATAGAATTCTGACATCTCTGTTTTTCATTTTTAATAAGCTATAATTACAATTGCAGTTGAAACTTTTTTTGTGTGGCTAAATTACATTCTAAAAATACTAGAAAATTCAACTGACCTTATTTTTCAAAGCTCATTCCTTTAGTCTGACAATGAAAGTGGGAGAAGGAGTGACAAGAGTCACGAATGAAGAAGACTGAGCTCCTCATAAATGGTGACTTCAAATGGTGATGGGGTGGTCATAGCCCACCGTGAGGCCAAAGAGAAGCCCAGTTTCCAAGGTGCACATGCTGCCTGCCACTTGCTCTTAGAAAGGCTGTGTGCATGCAGCCAGATATCAAGTGTGTCTAAGGTAATGTATGAAAAAATTGCTGTTTTGGGAAAGGGCTCTATCAGTTTAGACTGTCATTACAGTCCCTTCGAAGATAGGAACATTCTGGAAAACCTGACCTGACTAAATGTTAATGGAAATCAAGTGTTTAGAGATCCATTTTTAGTCCTTCTGCATCTTTCTTTAAAATACTGTTTTAAGTTGAGGAGAGGGCGATGCTAGGAAAAGAACTCAACTTCCCTGCCAAGTTAGCAATGAGACTGGCACTTTAAAAACAATTTCCCTTGGGAATTCCATATGGCACATTTGGAAAGGCAAATTTTAATACTGAGTTCCTGGGGAAGTGCTTATCTGGAAGGCAATGAAGACATATGAAGTAAATGCAACCATTAGCCTATAAAAATAGAATATTTTCTGGAAAGTATAAAGTCATACAGATCCTTCTAGAACAGTATTTAGAATGGAAAGATGAAAACTACAACAGCTCCTTTTCTCTATTTTTATGGTTCAGTCTGTAGGGGGAACAGGGATACAGATGATTCTCAAACCACTACCATCACCACATGCACATCCATGTACATTACCACGTTCTTTCAGAGAAAACGTACATCAAAACTAAGGGCTAATGGCAAATTTCCATAGCAAGAAGCAGAGATTCTTCTATGACGTTCTCAGCTTTGAATGAGACTCATGGTGTATAACAAGAACGAGCCACTTTGGAAGTACAAGAGTGAATTGGGAGCCTCTACAAGTCCTAACTTATGGAGAACCCTCTGTACTTGATCAGCCTTCTCATCTCTTCCTAAATGAGTAGCCCACCGAGTGTGTCATTACTTTCTTAATCTGGAGGAACTAAATCTAAGGATTTTCTGCAGAGGTAACAGAGCTCAAACATCTGCTGTGAACAACGCGAAAGAGACAAGAACAGTTATAATTCACTTCCAACTTGCACAATTTGAAAACTGCCAAGGAAGAAAGATTAATATTTTGAAATTATTTTATGAACAGGCATTCCAAAATCTTTTGCATGAAATCAAACAAAGCAGGCTTCGTCTTTGATCCCGATTTCAAAACACTTCTTATAAATGGTTGCTAACATCTCTGTCTTGTGCTACAAGAGAGCTATTTTCACTTGAACTACATGGTATATAATTGAAGTCAGAGTTGTAAATTAATCGGCCATCTGTCCTTAAGCTGTCACAAATCATACATGGAAGAGCATATGTATAATGAAAATAGACTGACAAACTTTTTAGAGTTTACATGCTTCTGAGTTAATTAATGCTCTGTCCTACACATTTCCAAGATTCTTCAACAATATGCTTGATGGATTGATTTAATTACATGAATGGGGTGGATGTGTCTGTTTTACAATCTCACTATTACAAAGCCAAAGAAAACCATGCAACTGACTTAACATTCTCACTTAAAAATGAAAACAAATAAGTTTAGTCATGTACAGAGCTTGGACTTATGGACCTTGTTTGGCTCACTTGGTTAATATGGAAAATGGACCTTAATTTAATAGTTATCACAACAATTCACTTTAATCTTTTTTAATTGAATTCTTTGTTGATACATTTTTATATCTACCTCATGATTCACTTTAATCTTGATGAAGATTTCAATGTGTATACATCACCCCTGCATTCCACAAACATGCTTCAGGAAACAAGTCACTAGAGTTAAATGCCAATAACTTCAGTAACGTTATATGATTTCTGTGCCTCGGTTTCTCCCTTTATTAGTGTATGCATCCTACTGTGTGGAAAACCATTTAGATTAATCTTTTATGCTAAGCACTAGATTGGTTTATAAACAAATGTGCGCCAGAAGCTTAAATTTCAATAAGTGAAAATATATATGTGGTAGAAATATATTAACAAAATAAGGTTTCTTTGTGGACGTTTTTCAAACTAGGACAGTTTTGTGATGCCATTTCCGCCTAGCAAGAGTCAGTCTAAATATATATCAACAACAAATCATAAACGATCATTGTGCAACTGTACACTTGTATGAGCAATTGCACCAGCAATTGTACAATAAAAGTCCATGAAAACACCTGATGAGTATTTCAAATATAAATTCATTCGATGCAGCCTTAGGATAAATACTAAAATAGTGAATACAAAATTGAGAGGGTCCCTGTAGCGTGTTCTGAGGCCTAGCAGAACTGAGGTTTCTCTTCAAAGCCCTTTGCCCTGTTGCTTTGTACACATCATATGCTCCCATTTCTGGAAACAAGAAAGTGCGTGCCCAGGAGGCCTACTCTCACCTCTAAAGACCGAGTGCTCAAGAAAATGCAGATAGCATGAAACCATCCTTATTGCCAGTTGGATGGGAGAGGAGAGCTGGTTGTTCGGCCCTAAACAAATGCACGCATGACCCTCTCAACCGCCTCACTGACAGCCCATATAGTTAAATACAGTGGGTTGTGCACCTGCAATCTTTGGAGAAGAAGTGAAGATTTTAGGTCCCGAAGAGGCAACCCACATTTCCTCTTGTCATCAGGACAGGTGGTAGGCAAATAACAAACACAGTTTGACTAGTTTGCATCAGAACATTTTTGAGGTATGTCCGGCCAAAGAACAAGAGGGGAGCTTGCTCCAGAGCCCAAAGGCGATCTGAAACCCACCGAGGCCAGCGCTGCCAGCTGCGCAAGCTGGTGCAGCTGTCAGCACCGAGGAGAAAGGCTTTGGCTTGCTGGCAATACTTGACAAGCGCTCGCACCCTGGCAGAGGTGTCACTCGAAGCTCCCTGCCCTCATTCGTTGCCCTGACTTGGCAATGGCATGACCGCCACAGAACACTGATGCTCATCATCAAGGGTGACTGTGCTCATGGGGCCATGAGCCTGTCTGTGGGTGCGGAGCCTCTCCAAGTGCAGTGCGGCAGTACTGGCTTCCACACATTCCACTTGTTGACTCCCCTTACGCTGAAGCCACACACTAACGTGCTCCAAAATAAGAGCCCATGATCAGGTCCAACCTAATCTGAAATAATCATGTTCAGTTCCAAGTGGCCCAAACAGAGAAGTTGCGTGATCATTTAGGCCGCGGCTTTCTGACCAAGGCAAGTCCAGTGCGTGGCATATGGGAATACCTGGACATAAAGCTATGTGAACTATGTCATGTAATTCAGCTCTAATATCTTCTTGAGGTTTATGAGATAGTGGGGAGCTAGCCAGTGGACATTTGACTGCTCAACTGGTTTCTGAGGGCTATCACTCAAGTTGGTTGCAAGTCAATACGGCTGAGATCTGGATGTTTCCCTGAGTACATGCTGTAGATAACAGGAGGCAGATGACATTTCCGCTAACCTAATTAATCCAGGTTGTTTGTATGCCAAGTCAGTTGTAACATGAGGATCCACTGTAAATCCTTTATTGGTGCGGAGTACTGGGGATCAAACCCAGAACGTTTTGCCTGCTAAATAAGCTCTCAACCACTGAATCATACCTCCACTCCATAAGAACTATATCGGGAGAAAGAAAATAATCTGATATAAAATTTGCTCCGGTATTAATTACAAAGGGTAGATATACTATTTTTTAAGACTATGTCTTAGCAAGAGTAAAGCCAAAGTGTTTTGTATTTCTCTTCAGGTTGCACGAGTATTGTAAGTTAAACCTAAATGTTGAATTCAAATAATCACTAGAGGCTACTCTGAGATTGCAATTAGCCAGCACTATCCTTTGTTGCAGTGATCCATCCACAGCTTCCCTTGGATGGCACCTTGTGATCGTGACCCATTCATCCGCCTCCCTTCTGAAGCCCTGCCTTTCTCAAGCCAAACCCCTGGGAGGAGAAGGCAGGCTGAGGGGCTTTCTATTCCCAGTTCATCTGCAGATGATACTAGGCCGAGCACTGATAAATGGCTATCCTGGCCTTAGCACTGTCTGCTGCCTTTATGCTCCGCTAAACAGTTTGACTTCCACACAAAGACTTCTTCTCAGGGGCACTGTTTGGGTCATTATAGAATGGGGTTGTCAGAGGGCTTTGTAATCATAGCCATAAACAAATTACTTTCAGAACGAGGCCAGAGCCACCAGCCACAATGAAAGAGATTAGTCAAAACTGCTACTGATCGCGGTATATCAGATCCCTTATCAGGGAAAAAGAAGTAACTGTAGGTGACATGATTAACATTTTCAGCAGAGCTTTAATGTCTCAGCTAAAAGGCACAGGGAAGTCTGGCTGTTCTTCTCACTTTCAGAAGTGTTTTCTCGTATAACAAATTAGGGCAAACATCTTTCTCCTATGAAGAATTCAGTGTTAGTTCTGTTTAACAGGAGTCAATTCTTTGTTTAATTTAAATTTCTTTGGAAATTCCTTCTGTAGCATCCAAAGCAGAGAAAGCTGGGCCTGTGCTCAGCCGACCAGGCAAGTGTGGTCTGGAAGCTTGCTTAGGCTGGCACGGACTTGTGGGGACCTGGTGCCTACCCTCGGGCCCCTGGCACACTCTGCCTAAGCAATTAAGAACAGAACTTGCCCAGGCCCTGGTGGGCATTTTGGTGTGTTTCCCTGCAGCAGAGCCGGACTTTGTGATAGGAAGCAGGAGTGGAGAAGATGAAGGAGGTTTCGCAAAGCTTATTTTTAAAACTGAACAAAAGCTTCTAGAACATCAAATGGCTTTTCAAAAACAACATTTTGATGAGTTACGTGTAAATGAACCAGAAACATATGGATTGCATTTCCCTCCAAGTACACAGGGGTCTCAAAATTAAAGAGGGAAAAAGGGCTCGGGGCAACAAGCATTTGGGGTTTTGCTGAATCCAAAAACATTTGCAAAGAGACCTGGAGGAGCAGCGAGCCCAGAAGACAGCTGGGTGTGTCCATTTGGGGCATTTTATAGGTTTTTTAAAAAATGCTAGATAGTTAAAGTCTCCACTTTGAAGCAACTCAGATGTAAGCTGCTTTTATATGATTTTTCCCTTTAAATGTTAAGGGCAGCTGGCACTGATTATTTTACTCTAGAAACAAGGAATGTTTAAGATAAAATAATGGCATAATTTGTTTAGACAAAATAGCCTGAAACCAGACAAAAAGGCTAAGAGTGAGATAGGTTATTTGTGTGTATGAGAAAGAGGGGAGGGAGGTCGAGGTACAGGAGTTTAATTATCTTAGGAGTTTAATTTTAACAAACGTTTAGAATCTAAAATTAATTTATGTGTATTTTATGTATGTGCGTGTATGTGTGCATGCACGTGTGCCTACACGTATGCGTACACATGGATGCATACATATGTGCACATACTGTGTGGCCATGTCTAATGTCATTAATGTCATATGCAAAGCATGTACTCTGATGCATAGGCATGAGGAACAGTTTTAATTCTTCTTTGACATTTTAATTCTTCTTTGAAATTCTCGTTTCGTTTTGTTCTTGTGTATCTTTTCCTCCTGTTTGCATTATTGTCCTGCCTGCACGAGTGGAGGGCATTTACTATCAAGCAAACTGAAACAGAAATTACTGCCAGTGATTTCACTAAGCATGTGTTTAAAGACCGTGATATTTATTTCAAGATGTTACGAACAAAGGATAAAATGCTTAGGTTTGACTTCAGAAAACACACAAATCAAGTAGATAAGAGGGAGAGAAGCACACACTCCCCGGTGTGCGAATGCTGTGGGCTCCTTCTGAGCTGGAGAACAGCTCGCAGACTTCTGCAACAGGGAGACCAGTAAGCAGAGAGGGAGGCCCTGCTCTGGGTCAGGAGAAGGAGGAAGCTCGGAGCTGTGACTGGCTTCACTGCCTCTGTTTATACAAGGTGCCATTAAAATGTCAATAGGAGGCAATAGTAATTAATAGGTTCCATTTGCTGAGCTCACAAGCGAGCCAAAGAGTGAAAGGGGACTTCGATGTAGGTCAGTCAATGTGAAGCTTTCTGAGTATTCAAAGAATAGTTAGATTTTGGAAATGAGATGTTCTTCTTGTTGCATCTTATGCTGCAAAAATCCCCCCTTAGCCTCCCCCTTAAACTGCTCCCCCATTAAGCAAATTAGTGTAAGTCATTCATTTATGAAATTTAAAATAAATTTAATATGACTCAATTGGAGTATTATTTTCTGACAATTTTAACCTTCAATTTCACAGCCAATGAATGGCTTTTACTGCAGTTTTTCTCTGAAAGGACATTTAAAACATCATTAAAAAAAAAAAAAAAAAAAAAAAAAACCTCAGCAGCTGGGCCTGGGATTTAGCTCAAGTGGTACGGTGCCTACCTTGGAAGCATAAGGGCCTGAATTCGATCCCTGGTACTGCCAAAAAAAAAAAAAAACCACACCTCAGCATTTGAGATGACCTCAAAAGTCATCTAGTTAAACCTTTATCTAATGCTGGAATCTTCTCTACAACATTCCTGATCGGTTTGAGCAGCCTTTGCTTAAACAAAAGATACACATACTCCTCTCCCAGGCAAGCTCCATGTGAGGGGAAAGTGACCAGACAGCTGGAGCCCACCCTTTCCTTTTCTCCCCCAGATCAGTCACCAGTAGCAACTGTGCCAGGGGTTGTCAAGGATCTTCCCTGCCGATCTCAAAGTGACATACAGTCATGCACAAGTTCTCCTAAAGAAGAGGGATACTGTGCCAATGAGGCATTGCAAATGCAACAGTAGACTGCTCAGTTAAATACAACAAACTGCGTGACATGAAAGCTCTCACCTGTCATCTACATTCATAGGCAAGGTAGGGCTCTGGAAGAGAACAGTCCCTTTGGTAAGAAGAACTGAGAATATTGAGTTGAACTCAGGGGTTTACAATAACTCTTCAGTAGTTCATTCCAGGAAATGACTTGTTGAGTAATGACCAAAAGATTGCAGTAATCAGCAACGTGTTATAATGTCATAGAGCCTAGATTAAGATCCTCCTTATGCAACTACTGAAAAAAATGAATACTAGACACTGAAAAAAGTCATGCAAGGCAACACTAGATCAGCCTTGTCTTCTGGCACCCACAAAAGAAAGCCAGATACCCTGTGCCATGCATTTCACCATATGATTGATGGCTCTGGCCCTTTCAGAATAGCGTCTTTGCAAATAGTTTGCTGTGGCTCTGACCAGTTCTCTTTCTCATGCTGATCTCATTCACATAAATCTCCAGCATGAATCAACCAGGGCAGTGGAGCTGAAGGGCGAGCTTGGCAGACTGGGCAAGGAATATCTGTTTTGTCATTTTAAAGTGCCATATTCCTTGCCACCAGGAAAATCTTCAGATATCACCTTAGGCACCTTAGTAAACAACTAGACATTTATTCAACTCTCCTGCTACTTTATAGTGTTTTATGATCTGATTCTAGAGGCCATTAACACAAAAATCACCACAATGGCCCTACTATCTCTCCATGGTAGACACCCACAATATAGTTGATGTCTGAAAAAAAGGAAAGAAGGAATACCCATTCCCTTTTTCAGGAGACACACTGAAGATTTCATTCATCTCAAAGCCAGAGGTTCAGCTACCACATAGATTTCAGGGAGACTCTTAACCACTAAAGATCAAAGTGCCAAAGTGCCACGGTACTCAGACTCAGTCCCCACCTTCCAAGATGAACTGGCAGTCACAGCCAGAGGAAGCATAGCTATTTAGATCACCCAACCAGTACCATATTCAGAAGTAGTTAATGTGGATAATATCTTAGAACATAACTCTGAGAAGCCATATGACAGTGCTGTGTTACAGAGTCAGGGGTCAAAGTCCAGCTTGGCTACTGCCTACCCCTGTGTTCATGAGAAAATGTCAGCTTCTCATTTTCTCCACTGCAGAAAATGGCAATAATGAGCTTGTCTAAAGTCTCACAATCTTACTGGAAATTTGAACAGTTTGTGTATGGAAAGTGATAAATGAGTATCTGGTGTGTCACAACTGTTCAACTCTGGGGGCCACTGCCATGCACCATGTGTATGCCAATATGGCAGCCCTGAGAGATGTGTACCATTTCCAGGGAGGCACCAGGTTTCAACATTAGTTACCTGTTTCCTTCCAGAAAAGTTCCTGTTAGACTTTCTATCCTTTGGGGCCATCATACTGTGGCAATTACAAGAGAGGCTATCCAGAGGGAGGTGTCCCTGGGAAAGGTGATTGAGGATGTGCTTCTCAGCCTCTGTGCTCCTGAGCTACTTTATATGTAGGAGGTAGAGAGGCCTCTCCCTGCTCCACCTAACTGGAAAATAGAGCAAGAGCCTTCAGGGTACAGCCACCTCCCACCTGCATTTCTACACAGGGTCCCCTGAGTCTCGGCAAGAGTGGGGCTCTACACCCTGATAATGTGAATACAGTAAATGCAGATGGCTGTCTTCAGACCGGGGGGGGGCATGCAAAATCAAGGGCTCACACAGCTGTGTGTAGCCTCTAGGGCAGCACTGTGGTCCAGGGCTGCAAGCCAAGTTTAATTATTTTTTTAACTTTTATTTGTACATATTTGCAGTATATAATGATTACATTCCTTGTAGGGAACAGGTACATATACATAACACATCTTCATTCTTTGTTCATCTCCTTCCCTTCATCTCTTTGTCCTCCCTTCCCTTTTGCGCAAAAGATTTATCTCCCTGTTTCCTACTACCTTTTACTTTGCTCTTGAATTTATTTATACTTTGGATTTATCCTACAAAAGAAGCCATATGATAGTTAAGTTCATGTACCTGACTTATTTCACTTAACATTAGGATCTCAAAATGGATCATTATGAAAAAATGTGGCTCACTGTGAGCCTTAATTCTCCTGAGAGTGCCCAGGCTGAAGCATGGAAGGCTTGGTCAACCTTTGTCTATTTATACAAATCTAGTCTTACCATTAAACATAAGAAATCAAACAAGTATGGTTTAACTTGCCAAAAAAAAAAGAAGCAACTAAAATTTCCAGTGTCTTTCCATTTATTTGAAAATTAAGGTGTAACAACTCAATGATTTGAATTCTAGTGCTGCAACAATGGAATTCACATCAGAACTGTCCAAATGGAAAGAAAGCAGCTGCCTTGACAGGCAAGTTCCCTTCCTGTTTGAGAACTGGCAAAGCTGAGTGACTGACCACTAGGGGAGAGACCAAGCGAGGACCTGTGGCAGAGAACCAAAAGGGGCTTCTCCTCTTTCCCACCATCCATTGCGTGAGCATGAAGCTGTGGCAACATTTATCATTGTGCCTTCACACCACTGAAATCAATTCACATTTAATCCTGAAAACTGATCATATTTCTTTTCGTATTGCTATAGCTTTTATAAATTTTATGCTTCAATTTTTAAGGAGATCGTCACTGTTAAAAAAAAACTGTGCTGTACAGAAGCTAAGAAGTCTTGGTCATCTTTTGTCTATTTATAAAAATCCAGTCTTATGGTTAAACACTGGAAATATAAACAAGCTAATTTGCCAAAGCTAAGCAGCTAAAATATCCAGTATCTTCCCATTTAGTCAAAAGTTGAGGTCTAATAATTGAACAGTTTGAATTTAAGATACCTCCTTGGATTTCTTAAATTGATGGATCATAAATCAGCATGAGCCTCAACAGTTTTGGACCAGAGATTCAGAATTCACTGAAACATCTTGCAAGATATTACAGGCTTCTGTCTCCTGAATGTTATTTCCCCTTTTTTTTCCCAGTGAGGAAACAGAGCCATTTGTTTATATCCTTTCAAAATAAACTTGTGAAAGGTAAAAAAAAATTGCTTATTTTTCCTCTAACATAACATTTCATTTTGTCCAATCTCCTCAGTAATTCAGCGTAGGCTGCCTCACTCATTACCACCTTTTAAACATTTTCCTCATAAAATGTTTTAGGGAAAACTAGTTAAATGGCTTCAAATAATGCAGTGTCAGTTTGTTCCCTTTTAAGACACTGCCATAATTACATCACTAATAAAGGAGAGTGAGATGTCTGAGAATGTATCAGGTATAGCAGATATGATTAACACAATAAAAAAAGACAATTATGCTCATGTCCTGGGCTGTCTTTTACCAAATGTTGTTAGATTCATCTAAGAAAACAATAAAACAGTAACTATGAAGCTATTTCCAGGAATAAATGATAGAAAGTCACAAGACTGTGAAAGAGAAGGGTACGTGACAGAGAAGGGAGGGGTGCATCCTTAGAAATAACACCAAGGCTTGTCCCCAAAGGTTGTTGTATTCATTGGGCTGTGTGGACTTGGAGATAGCAGTTAAGGGTTCTACTGCACGGAGACCAGTTCGACTTGGAAATCTAACACCATCACCAAGCTGCAGTAGCATTCCTGGAAATCTTTCTTTTGAACGCAGAGTCAGTTCAGAGCTATTTGCAAGAAAATCAGGCTTTAGAAAGTGTTTACAAGTGTCCATTTCATAATCTATTCCCCATTCCCACCCTGACAAGGTTACAAAAGGAAGGCCCAAATTCTTGAGTGAGACTGCAGTCAATTCCAAACACTCACAGAATGTGGGAGAGAAAAAGAAAAAAGAAAAAAAAAAAGGAAATATACCCAGAAAAAGAGTTTTAACTTTGGCATTGTAATTTTTTTTTCTTCTCTTCTTGTCTTTGTGTATTCAACTTTCCACTACTGGCGTAAAGTTGCACCTTTGAGATTTCCTGGCTGTTGCCACTGGTAAATGAGGATGTCCCTATCAAATAAAAATCCTATCGATTTTTCCAGGCACCTGAACAAGTTCTGTGAAGTGCAGGCACAGTCACTCAGCACATGTATGTCTTTCCCTTTTAAATTCCTATAAGCAGTAGGAATAAGTATATTAATTAATTAAATGAAGATTTATGACTAGGGCCTCTTCCCATCTTCTGCCACTGTAGCTGGGCAGGGCAGCTTCACTAAAATATCTTGAAGAAATGCCATGAGTCATGAAGTTCCTGACTTGTATATCATTTATGGTACCTTTGGGGAGCAGGCTCTGCCTAAATAAACCAAGGCCCAGCACCCCATAAGGTTCTCATTACAAACAGAAATGTGCCAGGCCAGATGCACTGGGGTTGTCAAGCTTTGCAAACCCCACCCCAAACACTCTCATAAATTTTGCAGAATATATTGCTTTTCCTTGAATTTTTATGATTATGTTCAATTTAAGGAAACTTACTCCATACTTCATCATTTACCTTAGGTTTTAAGAGTTATGTGATGTCTACAAAGTTCTATGAACTTTCTCCTGGATATGTGTGGTTTTTTTACATCTTAAAAATATAAACCCACATAGTTTCAGGCAGCCATGAGTTTAAAACCTCCCTTTTCTTCTCTTTTTGCTAAGAAAGTGCAGGCCAGACACGTTACAAAATTTTTGGACCAACACACTTTTCTGTCTCCCATTAAGGCAGTGAACTTCCTAGTGAAAGATAGAAGTAATGATGATTAGAGTGGAGAATTCAGTGAAATCTTTGGCACTGCAAGTATATTTGTATCTCAATCTGTAAAGTTCAGGGAGGTATCCGTACACCACTAGAACATACCTTTGTGTTCATAGCACAAGAAAAGTTTCCCTTATATCCCAAGGTCAAGGGTAAGGGCATGGTGGGCTCAACTGAGACCTAGGCAAAGTTCGGCGGTCTGTTGCATATTACCTTGTTTTAATGAATCTGAGTAATCTTTGTGTTTAGTAATTTTGTTTTATAGCAGCATACAGTCAGTGTTTAACCATATCTTAAACATGGTTTTAAACCTTCCATCTGCCTCACTATAGATGTTGTAGTTCTTAACAGTACACCCAAGCAAGCATCTTTCTTAAGAACCCAAGAATCTCAGAGGCACGAAAGGCTAAGTGGTTTGGTATCTTCTGATGAGACATGAAACAGGAGGTTTAAATTTCCCATATCTCCACATGCTTGGAATAGGAATAAATTACAAAGACAGGTGTAATCCTTTCCTAAATCAGATTATAAGAAGCAGATAAAAATCACAACTTTATTCAGTGTGTCATTTATCCTGGGTGACTAATGCACTATTTGTATGAAGTTAAAATTGAGCTTTGAGGAACTCTAAAATAAATCAAATTCCCTACTTTATGTAATTTTAATATACAGATACCATTAGGATTCTACGATGCATAGCTGTTGGTTAAAATCATTGACCAGTATACTTATAAATCAATCGACTGGGTAACGCTGGCTCAGCTGTCATCATTTGCTACTAATCTATATTTAGAATTCACTTTAACTTTTCAAGCCTTTTGAAATAAGTTTATTAAATCTCTATTTTTTGTTCAAGATTTACGAGCTACTGCAATTGTTTACTAAATCCTGTATGGTAGAAATGTGTGCCGGGTATCATTTTTCAATGGCATCAGAGTGTGCAGTGGCATTTCATTGTAATTTCTGAGTGAGATGCTAATCAGAGCCCAACAAAAATGGTCTTCATCATTTTGATGTGGAGTTTTACTACTTGCAGCCTGAATATATTTCCACTGTTGAAGTTTAAACTGTTACAGAACTTCAAAACTAAATGGTCAAGAAACCTAATTGCAGCAAAAGGTTATGTAGTTCACACTTAACATTAATTTTTAAACAGATCTATGTTATCTTTTGTATTTTTTCTTGTACCTTTAACTGACATTTAGGTATGTTGGGTTTCTGATTGAGACCCAATTTATTAAAATCCCATCAGGTACATACTGTCTACTCTTCTCATATACAGTCTTAATGTCTAATTAATTTGGCTAACTGGGTGTTTTATATCCATCAGAATTTCCTAGAGGCATTCAGCACATTTTTTTTCTTTCTGTCTCCTGGGCTTTTACTTTGCACTGTGAAAAGAATGAAATAATATTTAGGGATTTTTTTCTGAGATTAATTTTATTGTTTTGAAGATTCCGATCATACTGTTCTCATCTAATTTTCTATGAAGGCAGGTTGTGGCAGAAATAGCACGAGCTCAGGTCTCAGGAAACCTAACTTTGATTCAAGGCCCTGCAGTGACTAATTGCATGACTTTGAGAAAGTTAGAAGTACACCTCTCTGATCCCCAGTTTTCTGGTCTATAAACAAGGGTGAAACCATCTCTCTTTCAGGGTGCTTCATGAATGAGGTCACGTCTATAAAGTATATGGCATAACACTGCGTATAGATTAGTTCTTTTACCCTGACTATGAAACATTTGACAAAGTTTTAAAAAGTCAACACATGTGGAAAATTCTCTGCACATCCTTGGCATGAACTTGTAATCTGAAACCTCCAGAGGCATAAATAGACAATGTATTTGGTCTAAAAATATATGTTAGGAAAACCCAAGGTTAGGCTCCAAAGCAGGAACCTTGAAAAAGAGATCCAGAAAAAGAGAGATGGAGAAAAGATTTCAGCAGAAGTTGAAGGTATATTCTTCAACTTCAGTGATGGTACAAGTTAAGGTGAATTTTTAAAAATCTTGAACAACTGTCTGTGATCCTAACCTCTAGGTCTGAAATTCAGTCCTCAGCTTCACTCATTCTACTTCACAAACTTGTTCTCGTTTTTCATCCCCTGGAACTCTGCTTGAAGCTGTTTAAAAGGTTCCATTGCTTTTGTTATCTCAGATTCTATCATGTCCCTGATCTCTTCTTTAATCATATCTTTCACTGTGGACAGCATCTCTGTTTTCATCTCAGAGATCAGTTCTGATTTCCATTTTACTGGATCAGCTTTTGTTAGCAGCCCTTCTCCACTGTGGGTGGGACTGTAGACTGGTACAACCACTATGGAGATCAGCATGGAGATTCCTCAAAACACTAGGATTAGAGGTCCCATTTGACCTTGCTGTTCCCCTGCTGGGGATATACACAAAATAATTAAGAGATTCATATCACAGTGACATATGTGCATTCATGTTTATATGAGCTGTTTGTGATAGCTAAATCTTGGAAATAACCCAAATACTCATCAGCTGGAGACTGGATGAAGATGTGGTTTTTTTTAATAGAATGAAATATTACTCTTCCATGAAGAATGCTAAGTTTAAGTCATTCATACTCAAATGGATGTACCTTGAGAACACACTCATAAGTGAAATAAATAGGTCACACATGTGTAAATCCCATATATTTTCTCTGGTATGAGAAACTAAAGATGTGAGTGAGTAGTACAATGTATGATAGACATTATAAAATAGAAAATATTCTAAGTGAAATGGGAGTACAGGTGATGAGGGGAAAGAAAAAATTGTGCTGGTAAAAAAAAAGAGTAAGCAGAGCTTACATATATAAGGGGTTGGGCTTGTAGAGTGGGTAGGGGAATAGGAAAAAATGAGAATTATGTCGTGTCATATACTGCTACAAATTCTCAGCGTTGAGCGTGATCATGATGTGTGTATAAAATGTACCTACTTCATAATACAAAAGATCTTGAATAATTACTCTTAAATACTGTGGTAAATGCTAAATGTATGCACCTCATGACAAGGAAGAAATCTTTTTATCTATCTATACAGTCATAAAGATGATACATTTAGGGCTGTTTGGGTGAGAGTTCACTCATAAATAATAATGTCTCTGCAAGATTCCTGCCAAGTGATGTGTACATAAAGAACATTCAATTTATATAGTTGCAATACCTCATTGGGGAACACCTATTGAACTGAAGGCAAGGCAAGTACCAGTGTCCACCCATGTGACCATCATGATTTTCTCTTAGACTTCACTCGTCACTTCTGAGATATCACTCCACAAATTTGATCACACAAAGTAGGAAGCAGATCACTGTATAGTAACCAATTTATTTACTGAACAAATAATAGCTAAGCATCTATGTCTACCAGACACTGCTCTAAACATTGGAGAGGCAGAAGTGGATAAAACCAATTAAAATGCCTCCTCTCACTGAGCTGAGTTCTTAAAAAGTATGAATTAAGTTCAACTTTACAGACCCATGTACATTTGTCCCAGGTGCTGAACCCACTATTTCACTAAAGAGGAATGGAATTATCTGTCTCTTGTTGGGAGCAGATACCACATCAGTCATGCTCCTCTTTGGCTAGGAACTTTAAAGGCTGAGACTTGTACATGTTAAAGATGGGTCGCAAAGGCCGCATCAGGCCAGTCCACTGCAGAGCCTCACAGCAAGCAGGGCTTGTCCTATGACACCATCTGCCCCAAGGTCTCATTATGGGTTAGCAGAGCAGCTAAGGACTCACATGACCTTGTGCACTAATTCCAGCTGTGCCACATACTACCCTTGTGACCTTGGTCAAGTTGTTGAATGCCTCTGTCCCAATTCCCTGCTCTCTAAAATAGTGAAATCAGATGACAAAAACCAGAGCTTGTCACATAGAAAATCATTATTTTATGTTTTATCATCACTGTTATGTCTTCTTGCCTCCCGGACTCACATTTTGAAAACCTAGCACAGTGATTGAATGACTTGAATAAATGAATATTACACTCTGAATTGTTTCAACTAGGCTATCTCTCTGGGCCAGGCACTAGGAAGACAGAAGTAAAACAAAAAACATTTGCTACCCTCACAACAACACAGGAGCATGAGGAATGCATGAAGGTGAGAAAATATGGACCACCCCAAATAGAAGCCTGCTCAGGACAGCACGGAAGCACAAAAGAGAGGCATCTGGCTAGACGGGGCAGGAGTATGTGATTGTGAGGGACAGAGGAGGGTGAGGAATGGTACTAGCTAAGTAGTTTTCCAAAGACAGAGCTAGATGTGAGGGATTGAATAGTCAACAAAGAATTATTTGGTGAGTAAATAACTAGCCATAAACACAAATTAGACAATACCAAAGGAGAAATTCACTTTTCAGGGAAAAAAATGCATCTGATAAAATACTGGTACACAACTAACAAATAAGAGGTACTTTACTTTTTAGAAAAGGAGAAAAGAGTGAAAGAAACAATGTATTGTGTACATTTCAAGAAGCACAATAAATACTTCCTTTGAAAATAGCTATTTTGCCAGTAATTGTGCCAATTTACAAACATTTGTCTCCGTTGTTTTTGGAAAACACATTTTCATTTGGTATTTCTTTGGGTAATGTTTGTTCAAATGCTTCCATAGCTCACAGAGTCAAAATAGTTGCTGAGAATTTTGTGGTTGTCCCTCAGCAGAGAGCGGTCCAGGTTAATGAGGATACGCCACTCGCCCAGTTAAACATGACTCTGAGAACTGCATGATGAATCCGAGCTGCTGCCAAACCAGGTAAGTCGGGATCCAAAGTCAGTCATTTCATGTTGAGTGGTGAATGTGCCAGGTCTTAGAAATACTGTTCATTTCTGCTTTTCCATTTTTTCTGCACTGCACTAATAACGCTAAAAGAGTGCCATGGGCCTTGAGCAGGATTGCTTTGCCTATGCTAGATGACTTTCTTGCTCTCTCCTTCTGGGTTCCTATTTTACTTTATAATCTGTGTCCCATTATTCCCCCAAATGTAATTCTGTACTCCAGTGTTAAATCTGAGGTGACCGGAAGTCATCCTTTACATTCCCTTTATCTCCCCCTAAAGGTGAGCAACAGGAAGAGCAACTGCATGCTACAGCAGTGCGGGAGAACATGTGGCCTGTGTGCCACAGCAGGCTGTTCCTGTCACTGAAAGCTCTAAAAGGTCAAGCACCACTGTCCTAGAGCAGGCCATGTTCCCATTCCGGGCCTCAGTCTCCTCATCTGTGAAATGAGGACTCTGTGCCATGTTCTCCTAAAGGCCCTTCCAGCCTTGAATCAGTAGATTCTAGGAATTGATTAATGTCTACAGACCAGAGCCAAGCATTTTGCCAGCAAATAAATAATAGCTAATTGATGAGACCTCTCCATGGCACCTCATCAGAAACATCCATCATGCTGAATCTAATTTAGTCACTGTGGCTGTGCCGACCTGGTATGAAAACAATCAGTCCCTTTGGAAAATTAATTTGTTAAAAAAATTAGTTGACTGACATCGTGGAGAGGGAAATAAAGCCTGTTTGATTATATTTTACATTGTTCAACAGATAGTTAGGCCATCATGCACATGCTGCTACAGCCCAAAGGTCAAACTGACCTTCTAACACAGTCCTTCTCCCTGGTTACATAGATCAAACCTTCTAAGAGGCCAAAGACTAAGAAAAACCTCAGACTCCTAAAAAAAAAAAAAAAATAAGGCTTTTTCCCAAAGACTGCTAAAGTCTAAATTGCAATTTCAGTGCCACTATAAGACTATTAGTGTTTTATTTTTTAAACTTATACAGAAACTCATTTTAATACTATTTCCAAGAGATGTTGTCTGCAAAACACAAAATTCTGACTTGAGGAGTTCAGTTTAATAAACTCACCAGAAAAACAGCGTCTGCTCCTGAGATCTGGTTTTCACTGAGGAGTGCAGACGATGCAAAGAATTATTATTTGGAAATCTAACAAAACAAACCATTATTCATCTGATGGAAGCAATGTGGATTTTTTTTTTCACCGAAAGGAACATTGAGGAAATAAACAGATGAGTGATTTTGAGTTTATAATGAAAACAAAGCCTGTTTCCTCTGCTGATTCCCCAGCGTGTGGCTTTTTTACCTTCTTATACCAACATATGCCAGCAAAGCACCGAGTCAAAGATTACCTTAGATTACAAGCTGGTTTTCTTTTTCAGATGAACCAAAATGCAAAGGTATATTTTAAAAATAGTATTCCATAAACTAAGCAATCTATAATCAAAATCAGATTCTAGCTGCAGTGCTATTGTCAGTTCTGCCTAAATCATGCCATTTTATATTTATGCACTCAGATAATTTTTCTCAGCTCAGTAAATAGGTAGATGTTAGCAGCTAAGGTCATCCAAAAGATTTACTTGAAAATAAATTCAATAATTCAGAGCATCACCCTCTCCACGGTGTACTGTGCCTTGCTTTTGAAAATGCATATAACATTTCATTAAAGTGCAACATAAAAGTTCAACATTAGAGGAACTCAGTGCTGGACCTTTGTTTAACAGTCATGATAATTTATGGTGTGGATCTGCTACAGTTAAGTAGAAAAACAGCCTTCTCATGATGAAATACAAGTCATAAAGCCCAAAACTTAAGGAAAGCTGGAGGAATCCCAACCTACCAATCACTCACTTCTTCTGCAGATTTTGGTCACACATTCTTCAGAATTCTCCGTATGGACTGAGGCACAATGCCAGGCCATTAACTCCTGGCAGCCAGTGCCTTAAAAGTTAATTCTTCCTGTTGTTTTTCTCAGTATTAAACATATCTTAAATCTATAGAAATTCTATCTCTTATCACACCCAGAATATGAGTTCTATTTCTGTCTTTTCCTATTGTTTCTTCTGTTGTCATCATTTTCTTTATTATTTTCTGCAAAAAGAGATCAGATGGGTAAGAGACCCAAAAGTAATTGAATATGATTAAAACATTATCATACAGGCAGAGCACGATATTATCACCAGGATTTACTAAGTTGCTATCTCTGAAAGATATGTGCACTTATGTGAACAGACTTTAAGCCACATCTGAGTTTAAGATCAATCAACAGATGCTTATTGGTATCTCTGATGGGACTGCAGGTGCCTCACTAGGGACCAGTGTGGATATTTATCCACAGATGACTCAACGCAGCCCTGATATTGCTCTGAAGAGAATATTCGAAGACTAGCAACTTACCATGTCAACCTTAGGCAAGTCACTTAATTTCTCTGAACTTCAGTTTGCTCGTCTACAAAGTGCAGCTAGTAACACCAGTCCAGACAAAACCTCAAGGCTATTGGAAGGAATGAAATAACAGATGTGGTATGTTACAAACCTGTGGCAAGATATGTCACCAACTTCTTACCACCAGATTTGAAGCTTCAAATCAACCAGAAAAAAATAAATGTACCATGTTTTTCCTTGTGTGAACAAAATATGAAATCTTAAAGCTTTAAGCATACAAACAAATGGGGCACTCTCAAGGTGTATAAATATATATATATATATATATATATATATTATATATATGGCCTTGAGTTATATATATATTTGTATATATATGCTCCCATTCAGGTATATTGTACATAAATTATTCCCTTAAAAGAATAGCATTCCTGACTGGTCAATTACATGGTGAGGCCACAGATTTTTTTTAACCAAGTAAGATATATACAGTCTAATCCATTTGTTTCATTGAGACCAAAACTAGTGGGATCCACACAATAAAGAATATCAGTGAGATACTGTGGAAAGGTACCAGATGTGGAAATAAGGATACTGTATGTGGATTTCTGACCGAGCTCTACTATTCAGAGGTTGTGTATATTTAGTGAGTCTCACAGTCTCTCTAGGATTGAGTTTGCTCATCTGTGAAATGGAAACATCAGTTGTATATTCTAACTCACGATGATGAAATGAGACAGGATATGGCAATCATTCCATGTGCTGCAAAGGCTCATGATCAGAACATCCTCGGTTGGCAGTGCAAGCTGTGGAGTCGGCTCTGTCTAGGAGGAAGTGTGGATTGCATTGCCTGGTAGCAGCAATTTCTGGAAACAGAGACCATAGCAGGATCTACCTCACAGAGCTGCTGGGAAGAAGGATGAGTATTTAAAGCATTTAGTCCAGAACTTGGAATATAGAGCAAATAGTCAAACTACAGGAGTGGTGATGATGTTAATGAGTTCTACCACAGATGAAATACACACACAACTCTCAAGACAGTTCCTTTGAGTTGTGGTCTTTGGCCCTTTACTCAATAGCATACTTCTTTCCACTTATCAGTAAACACATTTTAAAAATCTTCCTTTATCCCATAGCAATCACAAAAGGAAAGACAAAATTAATGGTGAAATGTAATCACTATGCCAATTGTTTTGTCTACTTGATGGTCTGACCAAGTGCGTGGCGGCCGCCCTCTCCGAGGTCTGAGCTGCAGTTAGACACTTGTAGAACTACAGCCTTTCGGTTGTTCCAGAGATGACCATCTGATTGGACATTTCAGAATGTTGAAATTATGTTAAGTACATGCAAATTTCACACGCAAGAAATGATTTTAACTGAGAATAATGGGCAAGAAATAAAGGTTCAGCACATTAAAGCTATTTCTATTCAACAATAATTAGCATGTTTAAATATAATACAATTTTTATCCATCTACAAAATGCTTAAATGTTTGGAATCTCATTTATGTCTATAATGACAGATTCATTTTTGAGGCAGTCATTTTCGATCTTGATTTGTATATTTTAAAGTTGTTAAATGCTTGACTGAATCATTAGCAAAACAATTCATGTATCATTAAACTGATTTCTAACATGAGATAATTTTCTTCCTTGCCCAATAGATGTGCCTTTTAAGATTTACTGAGATAGTTTTTATTCCTTACTGTTTTGTGCGGGTGAGCTTTTAAGACTCATGTAGACCTTATCACCAGCTAATTTTACCACCTTCAATATATACAACCCCTTAGGAAATTCAACCTTAAACGAAACACTGAAGAAGCCACATTGTCCTGGGGCGGCATAGATTTTCTCCCTTTTAATGGAGCACAGAAGGAAAGAATGAATGGAGGTAGAGAAAGGAAAATCCTAGGAAACTGGGCCTCCTCAGTGAAAACAGGGCTCCTTACCACCCTCACCCTCACCCAGCACACACACTGCAGTCTAGTGGGCCAAACTGCCCTAGACTGCCTTCCCTCCACTTCCCAAACCCTCCCCTCCATGACCAGAGCGCAGGTCAGGAGGCCTGAGAAGACGTGCTCGGGAACAGGCCGAGGGAGCAGGGTGGCCCCGCTGGAGCAGGGACGGCTCACTTCTGTCTGGAGAGTGGAGCCTCCGGCAAGACGGGGACAGTGTGGGCTGCTGGGCAGTGCCCGGGGGCCCACCTCGCCCCAAGGATGGGAAGCCTGGCCCGGCCTGCACATGGCCCCTTCTCAACCTCGACAGCCCCACGCAGAACTTTGAACTTTCTATTTATATAACAGTTCCGTGAGTTTGAGTCTCTTCCTGTGTAACTGCCTGTTTGCAAGGTCCCCTCTAATTAGGCTGCTCTAAGACATCACGTAAAAACGACACACAATTGATGCTGTCCTTCGCCGTGAGAAGCCGGCCACTGTCGCAGTCATTTCACTGCCATGTTCCCTCGAATTATTTGCATTTTGGCTTTACTATCACGGTGGTTTTCTTGTCATCGTTTTATATTTCTAAGAGTGTATCCCTTTTTATATTTGCTTCCCACCTTCCTTTCTAATGAAAACAGAAGATAAGCATTCCATAAAGAACCCTGGCATGTTACAAAGCAATACTTAATCAATACTGGAGGGTAAGTGCTTGTAAAACTGGGGCACGGACACTTGGTAGGCTCTCTGAGTTTGCTTTTTGTCCCTTTTAAATAGGGATTAATGACTTTGCCATTGCTGAGAAACAAGCCCAAAATCGAGCCATGTGATCTCCACACGCCTCAGAGTTCATTTACTTGATGACCCTAAGCAAGGCTGCTGCTGACTTAAATGATGAAATGCAAATTTCCCCCTTTTTTCTCTCTTTCTTTTTTAAAGAGCAAATCATGTCCCCGGTGCACACAGACATCTGTGCCTTCCTTTCCCTTCACAGACTGGTTCGTATTAAATTCAAACTCAGGTGAACATGGCTCATTCATCCAGGAATCTTAAAGAACTTGAGCTCTGGCCCTTTAATGGAGCCCAGAGCATGACCCATTAAGATACCCTCGCAGTTGACAGATCCAGCAGCCGTCCTGCGAGGTGCGCCAGCACTCCCGAATGCTGCACCTTCCTGCATGCTGCAGCACCGTGCATCGCCCCTTCTTCCATCTGCATCTGCCCTGACAAAGGTGTGTGTTTGTAAACGGCACGCACTTTTGCTTCCTCGAGTCAGTGTTTGCAAATAACGCACAGCAAGTGTGTGTGCAGTCTTTGTTCATCATGTCTAGGAAAATGAGTTTGTTTCGAAGCTGCCCTCATCTGCTTATTGTTAAACAATTAGGCTTAGCGTAAGCTCCAGGCTTGTTGTTCTACAAGTGACTATTAGAACTAGGTTCAATGAAAATCGTAATGTAGCCCCTTAACTTTGTGGGGGGCCTCCCCCCATCAGTGCCCCAGGGGGGGTTCACGGGGACTAGATGTCATCACTTCGAGCAGCTACTTATTCTCAGAGAAGGGCGGTAAACATCTAATGAACACGTAACCAGCCTCCTCTGGATGTCCGAAGAGCGTTTCAAAGGTACAGATTGCCATTAGAGACAATGTCAAGCTGTTGAGCTCATCCACCATTGTCACATCTGCGCTCCTTTCTCCGTGTGCACGCACAAGACACGGAGGCATGACGGCATCACAGATATTCATAAACACAGATACATGAGGAAGCTGGCCCCTGCCACCTGACGAGCAAGGCGGACAGACTGTCCTGGATCACGGGCACGGAAAGAAGAGGCAGGCTTATTCACGCAAACCTGATCCACTAATTCCTGCGCATTTCACACACATCCACTGAGGGCCAGGGCCGGTGCTCCTTCACTGATATGGCATAAAGATCCAGGGGAAAAAGGGTTTTGTGTTCTCCTCCGCCCCCCAGGGGGGTCTTCTTGAGAAATCAAGCATAAAAGAGCCCTTCATCCTTTAAACATTCAGCTGCATGTGAGGACGATTAAACCAGAATTAATAAACATTTTTAAAACCTAATACCTTCTATGTGGTTAACATCTGCACTACAGCCGTGAAATCAATTATAATAATGTCTGTTAAATTAACAATTTTATCCATGCTACGTATTACGCAAATTGTATGCAAATAATAATGCTGTGGTTATCAGTTGTCCACAAAATAAATTAGTCAGGCAGAGTAAAGGCTGTGTGCAGGAGCATGGTATTTAACGGAGCAGCGACTGTTACAATTTACTTTTTAAATAACAAGAGCATAATGACTTTGTAAAATGTAACATAAAGTCTTCCTGCAGAACTGATAGAACTCTGCATGGTTTCCAACCTGCCTTGCAGATTAATGCTGATAAACCATAATTTGTGCTTCAAAGATTTACCTGGAATTGCTGTAAAATAAAACGTATTTAAGTTCAGATTATCTTGGGTTTGCGATGAAAGGCATCAAGATTGGCATAATGAAGCTATTGGCCAAGCTCATGACCCTTTTTTTCAAGAAGGAAATTGCCTAAAATATCACATCAGCAAGGGAAATCCTTGTAAAAATACACAGCGTCGCAGCCCCCGGCCGCTGCCCGCACTTGCACACTGCAGATTGCGCGCTGTCGTGGGGACTCTAGATTATTCTAACTCCATTCAAACGGCCAAGAGTGCAATTTTAAATCGCTGCCACCGCGTCCCTCCTCCCGTCTCATTCCTTAGACCGCAGGGAAAACCGATGCGTTCAAATGTTTTGACAAATAAAAATCAATAACGTTTGCGGTGGAAGGCGAAGTTCTAAAAAAGTTAATAGATACGTGTATCCGCATTTATGCATGCGCATCGGATCACGCATGAGTTAACAACTTTCTGGCTCCCGGTCACGTCTGCATGATCTTCCAAAACCTATGCGCGTCAGGGTGAGGGTGTTTGGTGAAGAACAGATTAAACCTTCCGCATCCTTGCTGCGTGTCCATTACGCAAACCGAAGGCGTCCTCCCAGTGGGAGGCCGACCGGGTCCAGCGGGTAATTAAATGAGCATTGATGTCGCAGCAACCGACTTTGGGGCCGACTTCCAAACCCTCCGGGTCCTGAAACCCAGGGCAGAAGGGACCCCAAGCCGGCTCGGCGCCCCCCCCCCACACACACTCCGCTCTGCACTGGAGCGCGGGGACCCCGGGCTGAGCCTGCCTCCGGGAGGTGTGTGCGCCACGCCGCGCTCCCCCCGAGAGGATGGAGGTGGCACAGAGACCGCGGTGGCCCAGGGAGCCGAGCGTGGCCGGTGGCACCGCGCCGCCCCCTTCCCTGGGCCGCCGGCCATGGGTGCTGCACATCCGGAAAGTTGAGGCATTTCGGGCGCTTGGCACCCAGGGCGCGCCGGTGCCCGGAAGTCGCTGGCGAAAACAGCCAAGCAGAGGTCGCGCGCTGGGCCCCCAGGTGGGTGGCACTAAAGCCGCCGCAACTCTACGGACTTGGCGAGCGGCGCGCCGCTCCCGGCTGCCTCCCTGCCGCCCCCGCGCCCACCGGGCACGGGACCTGGGAGTCGCTGGGGCAGGGCCCGCCGTGGCGCAGAACGAGTGTGGGGGCGTCCGGGGCGCCCCCGCCGCGGCTCTGGCTCCATTTAACAAAGGCGAGAAGCCCAGACCCCGCGGGGACCGCTGGGCAGGGACAAGGCGAGGCGACACCTACCACTGCTGCTCCAAGTCCCAGTCCCTGAAAAAGTCGAATAGATCCATCGCGCCGGGCGGCGGCGGCGTCAGTCCCTGCTCGCTGCGGGGCGCGCGGCTCGGGGCGGCGCGGCTCTCGGGCTCCGGTCTGGCTAAAAGTGCCCGGGCCGCATCGGCGGCGGCGGCCGGGAGGTGCCTGGTCCTGCGCTCGGGGCGGACGGGCGCCCGGCCGCCCGCTGGCTCCGCTCCGCTCGCTGCGAGTCCGCCCGCGCCCCGCGCCCAGCGCCCAGCGCCCGAGGCTGCGGCGGCGGCGGCTGCGGGCCGGGTCTGGCGGTGCCGCCCGCCTGGCAGGCTGCGGGCGGGCGGGCAGGCGGCGACGGCGGAGGCGGGGGCGGCCGAGGAAGCGGCGGCGGCGGCGGCTGCACAGGCGGCGGCCGCGGCAGCATCACACACTTACACACTCACGGGGGCGGAGCCTGGGCCGCGCGAAGCCGCGACATGGAGCCGCCGCGAGCGCCCGGATCTGGCCCCTCCTGCGGGCCGCCGGGACCCCCGCCCTCGCTCGGTCCTGGGGCGCCGCAGAGGTGCGGACCCCGACCGCGCCGGGCCGCAGAAGCCGCGGCGGGTGGCGGGTGGCGGGTGGCGGGTGGCGGGTGGCGGGTGCGGCGGGGCCGGACGCGGTGCGGACGGGACCCTCCACGAGTCCGCACCTCTGGCCCTCGCGTTCGCGAGGGGACGGGGACGGGGCGCGCTGCCGGGGGGGGCGGGGGCGCCCGCGAGGCCGCCGCGCCCGCGAGACCCTGTCCCCAGACCCCGGCGCCCCCGCGAACTTTTGCGCCCCGAGCACCCTGAGCGCCCCTCGGGTGGGCAGCGCCGAGCACGCGCGTCCCCAGAGGAGAAGGCGGTCACCTTCAGCGTCCCCGGGACGCGCCGCAGCGCACTTAGTAGGCCGGCCGGCCGTGGGCCTCGCGGTCAGTGAGCGGCAGCGGCAGGCGCGGACGAGCCCTGGGGCGCGGGTTAGGCCGGGTAAAGCGGTCGAACGGCCTCCCCGCGAGCTCCTCCCGCAGCACCGTGAGCCCTGCGCCCGGGCAGAGCCTCCTGGCGCTTTCCTTGTCCCTGGACCGGAACCCGCCCGGCCGGGCGCTCTGCTCCCGCGTCCAGGCAGCAGGCTCTCTTCTGGCCGAGCGGCTGTGTCCCTGCACCCGGGGCTTCGTGCAGCCTCTCCTCCGTCCAGCTTAGCTCCCGGGCCAGGAGCGGGCGTGTCACGTTAGCTGACTCCTTCAGAGCCAAAGTTGCCTGGCCTTTCAGGAGCCTGCGCGCTGTCCAGCCCCAGCCGGCTACTCGGCCTTCTCCCGTCCTGACAGAGAAGAAGCGGCGCCGGCACCTGGCTGCAATCCTAGGACCCGAAGGACGCCCAGAACTGGGTGCCAGGAGTTCTCCGTGTGCCTCCAGGTCACTTCTGTGGGTCTCAGTTTCCCCTTCCATGAAACCACAGGCTCGGCCCTGGAACCAGGTGTCTGGCTGGTACAGCTCTGATGTTCTCCTTTCTATTTGAGTAAGTGCCTCTGAAATTATCGCACAATCTCAAAGTCATCCAAATTGCTTATTCTTTCCAGAATAAACTGTGGGCTCTGCTTGGTGATTTGCTCAAGCTCCGACATTTTCCCCAGAAAAGGAGCTCACGTGGGAGCCTAGGACGTGGGAAGCCAGCCAGGACCAGACCCCGTAGAAAGTGTCCCTGCTCTGGCCTTGAATGACGCCCAGAAAGCGCACTGGGTTCAGGCCCCTTCACGTTCCCAGTGAGTCATGAATATTTTACGTGCAGAAACAAGGCTCTGTGATCCCAAACTCCAGCATCCCCTGGAGGCCGCCAGGGGCCAAGTCCTAGGCAAACCCCAGCTAACTGACAGAAAATCAGCCAACAGGCAGTCAAGGAGTGAACGCACCCCGGGCCTGCGAGCCAACGTGGCTCCTCACAGACACCTCCGGTCAAAGACTCTGCTGTACTGGCCAAAAGGACCTGACAGGCTTGCACATTCTATGCCCGGCTTAGTCTCTGCCCTAGACTGTGAGCCCTGAAGGAGACTGGAACGTCTCACTCAGATCCGCGGTCCTCCACCTTTATACTCCCAGTAAATGATCCTTGAACTGCGTTTGATCACTAACAATGATTGTCCCCACAGTTAGCGCTCGACCTGCTTGCAAATCCTTAAGGAAAACCAGAACATCCACATGGAACGTCGAAAGGGTGATCATAGTCTCTTTATATCTGGTTGACTTTTCTCTCGAGGTTATATTGATCGGGGAAAGGCATAAAGGTAATGCGCTAGGTAAACAGATTTCTACCGGAAATGAAGCTGCTCCTGTAAGAGCTTCAGACCCCATCACCCCGCCGGGCACTTTCTTCCCGGCCGGCAGGAGGTCCTAGCAGAAGCCGGAGGAGCCGCTGGCCGGGAGCAGCACTCTGAGCAGAAGAGCCCGCGGGAAGGAGACAAGGGACGAGCGCTGCTGGCCACCGCTTCCAGGAGCAGCAGGGGCATCCCCTCCCCAGATCCAACGGTGGGGAAGGCGGGGCTGGGGGGAGGGAGTCCCCCTCCCGGCAGCCCCCTTCTGACAGGGAAGAAGCTGAGCGAGACGGTGTGCCAGCCGCCCAGATCCACACATGCTCCCCGTCAGTGCCAGCTGCAGGGCAGGGAAGGTGCTTTGTCTGCTCGGACCCAGGGCGAGCTCTCCCCTCCCCCTCCGGCCCCGCGCCTGGCTCTGCCAGCGGCAGGAGCTGAGACCCTGGAGGTCAGACGTGTGGGCAAGTGTGCCGCATCCGCACCACGTTTCTTACCCCGACCCCGGTGGCTTGCGGACAGGGTAGTGCCAGGAGGGAGCAGGGTCGCAGTGCCTGGGGTCAGGGCCCGTGTCTGCACGTGGGCCTTGCTCGTGGAGAGAACGCTCTGCAGGCCCGCTGCCGCTCGGGTTTGGGCTGGACCGGCGCAGCCCCTTCCTGACGCGTTCCTGGAGCCTCGGCCTCACAGCTCTCAGCATGATACAGTCGTTCGGAAAATATCATCCGGTCTTCTCTGCCTCCTCTTCCTGTTGCCTTTTTTCTGTTCTGGCTGCCTCCAGGCCTGCGTCTCACTAATCTCCCCCCTTTACGAATCCCCCCCCGGGCCTGTTTGAAGGATGACTGGGCATCTTTTCACATAGAACAAGAACAGAAGAGACTCCAGGACCCAATCCGTCCAGGTGGAACCAGAAATCATTGTTTTTAAGTGGCTTGATTTTACAGAAATGCTGATTCTGAGATTTTCTGAAGTGCGATTTTTTTTTCTTTTACCGAATTACTCTTAAACAGGTTTAATTTGTAGTCTCCAGGTACTAATCTTCGTTTCAAAGAACTTGAAATCTTCCATTCATGCAATCCTACTGAAGACACTGTCACACAGGTTCTGGTAGGTAGTGTTTAAAAATTAAAATTAATACAAGAAATTTTCACTATGCGTGTCAGTTCCAGGGAGTCAACCAAGTGTCAGCACGTGATACATGTGTCATCCATCGAATTTTCACCTAAATATTAAGCATTTGTTTCAGACCTGGCAGGCAGTGCGGGCTTACTGCAGGACAGAATATCTGAACAGTCCTTACCAAAGGAGCACCTTGGACCTTTTCTAACCTCAGGATGGCTGTACTTTCTGAGTCTATGGAGCTGCGGGCCTATACGTGTGTCTTCAAGGCCCAGCTCAGCGGCAAATGTGTACCAGGATCTATGCAACCAGTCTCGGTGGAAGTGGTCATCACAGGAGTTGATTTCAAGTTGCCATGGGGCAACTCCCTGAACTCGCAGTGCACCATGCCCACATACATGGATACCATTTCACAACTCCTGGTTCTACTACTTTTTACTTGGATCTCAAGCATACATTGTAGTTGAAAGTCTCTGGGCTGGATTTTCTGTGTATCATAGAAAATGATCCTACTTTGAAGCTTGTCCAAAGCCTCTGTCTCTGGATGCCTATTGCATCTTAGACATCAAATACTAATATAAATTTAAGCCAATCATCTGCTTGATTAGGGTTTATATACTTAAAAGGTGTTACTCTCCTGATTTTATGTGACAGGTTGCTGTTATTCCTTACATACACTTAGCATGACACTAAAATTGAGCCTGTTCCATACAAGGCACTGTGCTAAGAACCGTACATATATTGTTTCATTTATTCCTCACCATGGGTCATAAATCTAGGCACTGACATTATACCTATTTTTCAGACTTTACTGAGGATGATACCTAAAGTCACTGAGCTCGTTAGTGACATAGCCACATTTGTACCCAAGTATTTTGGTTACCAAAGCCTATGTACTAATCCACGCTACTACATCACCTCTGTTCTGCAGGGATGAACTATTTCTCACACTGTCGCCTTGGAAGGTAAGCAAGGAGTGGACCGTCGTCTCCATCTGTACAGCTGAAGAAACTGAGGCTCACTGGCTTCATGAAGGTCACGTGGCAGCGTAGCTGCTGCTCAGGCTGGGATGTGAGCATCTAGGAGCCAAGTTCAGTGCTTATTTTACCACATTATTATCTGTAGTATGGAGGCGCCATGGTGAGTTACACTACCCTAGGAGCTGGGGACTGAAGTAGCATCAGTTAGCTGTTGGATCAAAAAAAAATTCTCATGGTGCAATTTCCCTGATGTCAACTGTGGCTGAAGTGGGGGAAGCAGTTGCCTGAGCCATGCCCTCCTGTTAAAGAAAGTCAGTCTGATAGGCAACAGGAAGCAAGAATATAATGGAGCAATTTCTTGCTTCATCATTTAAGGAGACTCAGCCAGGCCTTTTCCCTGGAGATTACAGATCTCAAGCTAAGAAACAGGTTTGGTAGACTGCTGGGAAGCAGTGCGTGCTAGGCCGCAAGGCATCCGCAGGGAACTGTCTCCTGCATAGGACTATGATGCT